>JAOBRB020286171.1:0-11242 GCA_027575285.2 Zoanthus pulchellus | reverse complement strand
TTCACAATCGGATTCCTCTCCAGATTCGGCCATGGCGCAAAGAAGTGAGATCGTTCTTGGCAACAGGGGCAGTAGTTGTCTCTTTCGCAGCATGTTGTTTTTTGGTGAGGCTAGAAATATAATACTAACTGAACCCACGAGGGTGCAAAAAATATCTTAATCTCCAGCGCATTTTTTAAAGCTATTTGTAAGCAGTAACACAAGTACAAAATATGGACTCGTGACTCGTGAAAATTTTTAACGAGTGTACGTAATATAGATTTTTAAGAAATGCAGTTTGTTAGAGATTACAAGTTAATTTTTTTTGCAATATATCTTCCTGTTTTTTAATCTGATCCTATATATTTTTTATTATATCCATTTTAATAGTTTTTTGAGTTTAGTTAATTTTTTTATGTTCCTTGTTATTATTACTATTATTAACATTTTTCCTAATTTTTCCCGCTATCCGTCATCCGTCATCTGCCATCCGTTATCCGCTATCCGTCATCCGCCATCTGTCATCCGCCATCCGTATCCGTGTTTTACAAACACCCATCATTATCATCATTATTGTCACCATCACTAACATCACAATCACAATCATCGTCGTCATTACCAACAATTTAATCATCATTACCATCGCCATTTTAATACCAACTTCGTCATTATCACAATTATCATCGTCGTCGTCATCATCATCACTCATCATCATCATCACTCATCACCATCATCTTCTTCATCACCATCATCATCATCATCATCATCATCATCATCATCTTCATCACCATCATCACTCATCACCATCATCTTCTTCATCACCACCATCATCATCATCATCATCACCATCATCATCATCATCATCACCATCATCATCATCATCATCATCATCATCATCATCTTCATCACCATCATCACTCATCATCATCATCTTCTTCATCACCATCATCGTCATCGACATTATCGTAGGCTGTTCAATAAATATTTATCTATACCAAGCATTTTAAAACTCAAACTCTTCTTTGAACAAGTTATTAAAACATTTTTTCTGTCAATAAAATGAAATTGTGACTGTTCGTTGTTTTTCTTTTGTAAGATGTTTTGGTGTGCCTTGACATGCACTTAAAAAATGTGCTGACTACAAGGTACAGTAGAGCTCTTGACAAAGTATTGGTTTCTAATTTGTCAGACTTTATTCACAATCCAGCGTAAATCGATAATTGAGATCCACTTAGTAAAACTACTGACCAACAAAACTCTGTATTTTTTCAAATTATTGAACAAAATCTCCTTCAGTTTGCTCAAATATAGTGAAATTGTGACAACTGTAAAACATTAAATACGAGGCAGGGTGAAAATGGGGGGGAAGGGGGGGGGGGAGGCAGTGTGTCCCACAGTGGTGCTAGACTTCCATGCGTACGTCCAGGGTTCCAGTCTCACTTTGACCACTGCATGGAGTTTGTCTTGGGTGATCCCTGAGTCACATCCTGCACTCTTTGTAAACAGCCAACTGGTTTGCCTCCTATCAATACTGTCATGTTTTGTTAAACTGAGAAATATTAGCATTATAGCTTTACAGCTATTCCAGAAATCCGAGTGCAAATAAAGTATTTATTTATCATTTTATTTCTTTTACATAAAACTGCAGGCCTAAAGTAGTAAAAATTTTAAACGGTGTACGGCATGTTTTTGTTTGAAAACGTTTGTATTTATAGGAGCTACCACGTTGCTAATTGTACGCTGGAAATATTTTAAAAACCTTCAAATTGCAAAAGTAAGTGTATGTATGTACAAAAAAAGTCAAATCACTTGCCGTTTACACGGTTACTACAAACAGATTCGGATGTTACTAAAACCAGGAATGGGGAATGGTTTTTGAACAATAAATCTGTATTGCAGCAATGACAGATTTATTGTTCTAAAACCATTCCCCATTCCTGGTTTTAGTAACATCCAACAGATGCATTTAAGTGAGTGATTAGCTTGAGAATATCTCACCTTCAAAAGTGTAATAATGGTCATAGAGAATCACGCCTACAAGGAGTAATATTAGGGAAAATCTCGTCTTGAAAAGTGCAATATTTGATAATCACGCCTAACACGTGTAATATTTGAGAATCTCACCTGAGATAGTTGGAGATACTTTTTTCAAAAGGAACGCGCTACTGTGATCGACACCTAAGGGATTTCCAACGTGACATGTATAAAGCCCGAAATCATCCTCTGTTACGTTAACAATTACCAACTCCGAACCATAATTTGATCCAACATCAATAGGTAAATAGTAAATTGAGTCCAGATTGACGTAAGAGCCCTTCTCGAATACTATATTGTCTGGATATCCTTTTGGTATTTCCTTCCACTTCAACCATCGAAAATCCGGAAGCGTTCCACTTGCAACAACAAGGCATCTCATTGACGCATTCTGGCCAATCACAGCTGTTGTGTTCTTTGGCAGATCAACTCGTAAAAAAGGTTTCGACCTCGCTTTTGCTATGAACATAAATATTGATATTATTAGATATTTCTAATAAAAGTGAGAGCTGTTACTACACTATTTGGTTACAGAGACTATTTTCGATATTTAATAGTTTATCACGGACACTAACGACTTACCATATACTGATCGTGTGCATCGAATTACTAGTGACATCCTTGATTTGACTATCGATACGGTATACAGGGTTCACAGTGAGATTGAGAAATGAAAGTCCATGACTTTTCCACAACCGAATGCCATTTTCCATGACTCGTAAAAATCAAGAAATTAAAGAATCGACTCCGAAAAACGGGCTCCTCGCACTTTTATTTAACTTCAAATGCCAATTACATCTTCTGGACACTGAAAGACAGTGTAACGTTCTTGAATTTAGAGCAAAACACAATTTTTGTTAATGTAATGCAATTTCGACATTGTTGCTCTCAATAAAATTAATATTTTATTTGCCAAAAACCATAGCTCAAGGAAAAAATGTAATTTCATGACACAACACAAGTTTATTCCAAGCAAAATAAACACGGTTTTACTAAAATTGAGTTTAGAAATATAAATATAAAAAGTTTTAAGGCAGAACACATTCTTTATCACGGGAAATTAATTTTTTGGTCGCAATATTGCTGGACAACATAAATTGTGAGATATATTGAAGGAAGTGTGTGTATTTCACCAAGAATTAATAATCGATATTTGCTATCCGTTTCAGTGAGAGTCCAAGCTTCCTCAATTTCTTACGAAGTAAGGTTCAAAACTCGACTACCATCTCATTTATTAAGGGGCGTCGACAAATTAAAAAAAAATTAAATAGCGTCTAATGGACGTTAAGGGGGGAGGGGGTTTAGCCGTGGACGTTATGGCAAAATATTGTTTGGCATTAAATAAATTTATGCCTAATTTCAAAAGTAAGCATTTAATATTTCATCTTCACCAGGAATGAGCTTTTCGAAGTCCTTCAAAGCCTCTATGTCTTTATCTTTTCAATAATTTTTTTTCCAAAGACGTTCTGCTCCCATCAGAATCTGCTGTTTTGTTTTCCTCCTGAATCTTTTTCGCCTGAAATACAAATTTCTCTACAAATTTCTCAAATCTGTTTGACGGGTTTTTGTGGAAGAAATAGCCGGACCGTTGTTGCCCAATGGCAAGTCTGCCACGTGGTCATCAAGCACAGCGTGACGTCAACTGTCAAGTATTTTATATATGCATGATCGACCACATGCGTGTTTTAATATTACGTGCTACTTGATACTCATGCTACATATTTTTAAAAAATGCTTTGTCAGGCATGGTCCATAATGTATATATTTTCAGGGTGATTTTGCGTCTGTGCGATACTGGTTAATACTGAAGCTTGACTTTTAGCAATAAAAAGAAAAGTATAAAATGGACGTTATGGGTGTAGGGGTAGGGGGTTTCAGAATAACGTCCATTGGACATTATTTAAATTTTGTCGACGCCCCCTAAATCAAGACTGAAAGCATTTCAGATTTCTCTCCCACTAAATCCTAAAGGCTAGATACTGGTTTTGCTTTCTGTCGCCTTTTGTGACACAAACATAAGATACTGTAACTGTAAGTGAGAGTGTAAGAATTATATTCCTTGCACACAACACATTGTAAAATTAACCCCAGAGTAAGGGAATTTACTAGGCGCTCGGTTTTATAATTATGTGATTTTTATTCAACAAAGAACACGCTTTTCAAGAACTACAAAATTTAATTTTTTCGAAGCTTTCTGTTGCTCATTTTTTGTCTGCTTCAGCATCAATATAGGAAAAGGTACAGAAGAACAATTGATGCTAACCGTCTGCACACGTGTATCATAGTAGATTTTTAAATAATACAAGGGATCCGGAATGGTGCTTCTTCTACATCTCACTCCGGGGCTCCTTGCGACGTATATTACAAGATTTTGTGATGTTATATATTTTTTTCAGTCTGAGCCAGAGCTTGTTCTTAAATTGTTTTTAATTTTCGGCCAGTATTAGCATCATTATTTGTTCCAAGTTGTTCAGATTAATAACAACGCATGTTACTCACCACAGACAGCACCGTAGGATAGATATTTGTTTAAATATCATACGGACTTGGATATATATTTCGGTAAAAACTTACCGATAACTTTGACCTGGTAAGTGTGATTTATCACACCGTATGGATTCTTGACTATGCACGTGTAAGCCCCATCATCGTCTGGAATAAGGTCTTTTAACCTCAAATACCATAACGAAGTGTTCAAATGTGGATCAAGTCGTCTATGAAGCAACGGCTTGCCATTCTTTAACCAACGGAAGCTTATTGGCGGAGATCCAGCTGCTTTGCACTTAAGGCGAAAAGAATGTGAGGAGGGCCATGCAAAATAATTTCGTTTTATTTGCTCTGGTTCAACAAATCTTGGTCCATCTGCAGATGAAATAGTAGGAAAAAAAGTCAAACCAGAAAGAAAATTGGTTTAATGTTCGAGTTGCTATTTGTGTGAGATTGACTTACAAATCCTTTCACTTGGTCACTTACTATTCTGTTTCGAGGTTGTAGGCGCCGAAGTAGTAACATTTGTCAAATCTGCAAGCGAGAAAGTTTTAATGAGTGCACAATTAAGCCTTCACGTGAATTAATTAATGTTTTCAAACTTACCAAGCAAAAGTAAAGCGAACATTGCTGATGAGATACCAACAAGAATTCTTAAGTAATTGATCTGTAGCAAAACCGGACATCTAAAGCCCGTTTTCCTCAAGTAATTCATTCTACGGATGACAAATTGCGCTATTTGCAATAATTCTTGATGAAAACGATAACAAAAGTACAGTAGGCAGTCATGTTTACAATTCGGATTTTAAAAGTACAAAAAGGAAGACGACCTTCGAAATACAATTTTGAGCTGGTAGCTTTAAAAGAATTGTGAGTTCGACATCAATATAGACAGTTCTGAGTGTATGCGATCGTGTTTCGTTGCGAGGTCTGTATGTTTAATTCTTGTCATTCCAACTACAGGAGGTTTTACGAGCCCTTCTCTGACTCGTCACAGTTGGAGATCTAACACAAAAACATAAAACATGATTCAAATAGCCAGTAAATTAACAAGTTAAAGGGTGAAATCTCTCTTACGCTCGACGATACTCAATACTTTTTTTTGTCAAATGACAAGCTCAATAAAACACAGTAATTATGAATCTTATGACATTTAAAGGTTCTTGGGTGAATTTGAAAATTGAAAGTAATACTATAGAACAAACATTGGTAACGTGATAGGCTTGACTATCATCAAGAGGTTCTGATGTACTTGAAGCTTTAGCTATTTTAAAAACTATATTTAGAAACTGATTTTCTCCAATTTGTTCAACATAGTATTGTAATTGTGGAGTACAATTATTATTAGCATTGATTTTTTTGTGAACCCAAGCAGATATATAACGCCACTATCGCTCTCTACCCTAGCACCAATTTTTGAGAATATCTCCGCCATTGTTTGGAAATGCGAAATAACCGATAATCACCTCACAGATTGAGTAAAAAGGAAGCCTCTTAAATATTTTCAGATTTCTTGGATGAGATTTGAGGGAAGAGATAGGTTTTGTAAATGTAAATTTTTTAGAGAGGAATTTGAGTTTGGGAGAATCTTAGTGAAGTTTGAAAATTAACTCTGAAATTAATATTTGATAGAAAACCGCCAAACTGTCTTCTAATGAAAGTTGCACTCTCGCATGGCCTGCAGGGACGGTTTGGCGGTCATCGCCAAAACTCTAAACACTCAAGTATTTCTTTCAACTCCTTCACTATCCACCAAAATTTAGGGTTGTGAGTGGCCTTAACCATTTTAGTCCCAGTTGGATTATTAAGTTCTCCCAACTTGAGCCCATACTTTCACTGAACAAGCTTGAAAGAATTTCACTTTTAATCATCAGTATGCTTGCTTTGTTTGATCAATTCTCATTTTCTTATAACCAAATGTTTTATTTTGCATTTGTCATGTAAGGAGAACTTAATTGCTTATAGTTATACCTGATTGGGAGTGAAAGGGTTTAGAGAGGCACATCATGCCATGCCAGTTACTGTACTCCTTTTTCAGAGACGATAACTACTTGCGCAAAGTTCAGTTCTAATCTAGCTTCAGTTGCAAACAAGAATTCTCGGGCAAAGGAAAAATTTGGGTTTTTAAAATATAAGCAAGGATGTTGTATAATTAATACTCAAGTGGAAGCTGTTTCTCTGTTTTATAAAATAATATGAACATTAATTTACTGAGACAATCACAAAATCAGCGATGTTTTATCGGTATCTTTCCTTTTGTGTTGTAAGAATGGCAAGAGAACATTTTCAACCAAACTGAAAAATGTGAAACACAACTTTTACAAACAAACAGTTGGAAAAAAATGAAAACAAAGTTTAAAAAAGTGAGAGGTACTTGGGGATACAAATTTTATCTTCTCGTACTGAAGTATCTCTTTCAGCACTCGAAGACAAAATTCGTATCCCGGGGCGGCCATGCAATATCTCTATTTATCTATTTTAGAAATTGCTCATGTCATAAAAAATCTTGAACAACAATCACTGTATTTAAAAAAAATTAAAATCATGTTTCATTGATTTTTTTCATGATATTTTAAATTTATAAACCAAAGGAATGAAACCGGGTGCAATTTAAGAAGGCTTCCACCGCGTCTAGATAATGATAGTTCCTTTAAATAAATCTAAAACAACAATCATAAATATACTCTTTTTATTAAAACGTCTAACTTTTTTTAAAACAATTCATATTTTGCGATTAAGATTTTGGATACTTTAATTTCCTGGACATTAAATAAGGAAAATGTGATTGCTTGCAGCATTTCACTATTGCTATAAAAGTTATTTTTCTTAACATTTTTATTTCAACCCCAGATTCTTCTGAATTTTTTTTTTCAGGCGCTTTGAATCGCGCTGTTTTTATTGGGTTTATTCTTACTGTACAATAGGTTGTAAACCGATTGGTGTTGTTATGGTTGTTTTACCACGTGACAAAAACGATTATTGGTCTTTAGAAAAGGCAACCGTAAAAGACCAACAGTGAAGGCCCCACCAAAGTTACAGCCACCCAAAAATAGCGTTAATTTTTCCGAAAGTAACCCCAAAGGTGAAGAGTCAAAATGTACTGTACAGTTTTAGCAATCGTGTACATAAAGTTCAAGTTTATCTATTTCATTTACTGTTTCTTCATCAGGTTCGTTATATCGTAGGAAGATTCATAAATGACTTTTTTACAGGTGACATTTTTTTCGACTTCAAACGTTTTTTTAACTGGCCTTAATTAACGGCTACCCAAAAGTAATCGCTACCCAGAAGTAACCGCTACCCAAAAGTAACCGCTACCCAAAAGTAACCGCTACCCAAAAGTAACCGCTACCCAAAAGTAACCGCTACCCAGAAGTAACTTGGGTGGACATGGTTGGCGCAGTTGGTAAGATCTCTGCTTTCCAACTAGAAGGTCCAAAGTTAAATCCCCGCACTTTTGTCGAGATTAGAATATTTTTGTGGCCTTCTTTTCCACCTAAGCCAGCTCAGCTTTCCATCCTCCCAGGGTAGGTAAATCAGTACCAGTTTCTGCTGGGAGCTAACCTGCGATGGATTAGTGTCCCGTCCAGGGGGAGTCAAAGACTCTAATCAGTAATCTGCTTAACACAACAGAAACCGGAGATAAGCGCCGGCCCCATGGGCCACTAGGCTTGAAAGGAAAGTAACTTACAACATTCAAGTTTAGAGGACATAAAAAACAAAGCAAAAGTTTTTTTCTTTCTGATAACTTGTATACAGTGATTGACGACATCCTTAAACCAATAAACAGCTAAAACATATACTGCAAACACTAGTCTAGCATTTGCATAGTTTAAAACAACACTTTTAGAACTTTTGCATTCAAGGCTATAACTTAAACATGGCCACTGGGATGAATTTACCAAGTATGCGTCAAATATCATTAATGAACAAATTTTAGTATTAGTCATAAAGAAAGCCTCGACTAGATTATTTCCAGCTGTCTTAAATGAATTTTTCTTAACACTCTATTACTTCTGGACTTGTTGAAAGATCAAATATTTGAAATGCTAAATATAAACTTCATGACATCGAAATTCGGAATCCTTTTTTAAAATAAAGAGGTTTTCACCAACCGATGCAAAAGTTACAATGGATAACACCAATTGTTTCTACTCCGCAAGACAAAGAAAACGAATGGTCATTTTGTAGGATTTTATCAACTGGTTCAAACGTTATTAATAAAATAAATCATTTCCACTCATTCAAGAAGAACAAAATGAAAGCCACTATGTAGGGTTTCACCAATTTGTTTTTGAAAAAGTTACGATGAATAACATCAGTCATTTCTACTCTTCAAGACAAACAATATGAATGGTCAATTTAGAGCGTTTTATCAACTGGTTCAAAAGTTTGAATGAACAATACACCAATCATTTTTACTCTTCGAGACAAACAAATGAATCATCAATACAGGTTTTCATCAATTAGTCGAAAAGTTAGAATAATAACACTTATCGCTTCTACTCACGACTGTAGACAAATAAAATCGGAACGGTCACTGACGATGCATTTCTACTCTTCAAGACAAGTAAAATGAATGGTCACTTCGTAAGGTTTCATCAATTGGTTCAAAATGTTAGAATAAATAATACTTATCGCTTTCATTTTTTAAAAACTCTAGACACACAAAATCAATGCTTTGTTTTTCAACTTCTAAAAAGATCTTTCAACAAGTCTTAAAGGAATGATGTATAACCATTTATCGTACGTGACAAAAAAAATATCAGGCGGCAGTTCTAACTTGAACCGTGGTGATAACTTTCAGAAACCAATGCCAAGGCAATGCAAAGAGCTGATATTTCAGTAAACTCAAATGGCGCCCAAAGGTTATCATAACATAACTTGAGTCAAGACATGCCTGATATCTAGTTTGCAGAACGCTTTGAATTTGATGTTCAGAACACAATTGATTGTAGATATATTCCGTTTGAATCCATTGAAATCATTGTATTTTTCCCCTTAATGCATTGACTTTTTAAGAAAGTTGAATAAACGTAATACATTTTGATCATATAACTTAAAGTTTAGAAAGTATTTTGTTTGCATAAATAAAAGGATTTTTGCTTGTATAAAGGAACGCTCAGCTAATGCAAGTGTTCAAGGACTCAATCAGTCAATGCTATTTTACAACAGAGAAGCCAGTCTTACTCCATTTTGCAAGTCAGAGTGGCGGTGAATAAAAAGGAAAGGAACGCGCCTGTTAATTCCATCATTTTTTATAATGTATTTTCGGTGCGACACGTGCTCTGTAGGGTCTGCTGGTAACTGGAATTGAGACAATTAACAAAAGATAAGCTAAAGCGATTAAAACGAAGAGCAGATCAGAGCCGATACATAGTTATTTTTGAAATCAACACTCGTCATTATCAGGGATTAAGTTGTCACGGGGTACAAAATTTTGCAAGCTCCTGAACAAAATTTCTTTTTAAGGGTTTGACTGACAGGAAATGCAGTTTTATTTGTTCAAAGACTGGCTTAATTTTTTGATTAGACTTTTGGTCGTCCGAAACGTCACTGTCTGTTTCTATTTTTCAACGATGTACAAACTAAATTACAAAAACTAACTGTGCCAGAAGTCGTTTCGTTGCATTGCGGTAATTAACATCGTCAGGTCAACTGAGAAGCAACAAAACATACATGAAATTATAAAGTTTTCAACTTTGACTTTATTTGTTTTGTTCTGTTGCACTTTATTAAGATAATATAAATCTTTTGCTTACATTATTATTTTACTGTGATTTCACACCTGATTAGCTTTTTGTTTCTACTGCGCGTGCGCATACGCGAGAAGAAACTACGACGAAAAGTTTGTTAACTTGTCGATATGCAATCGCTAATCAATATGTGATACGCGTTGCCCAAGGAAAAGTCGGTCAGATCAGTTCCGATCAATCTTAACGAACGACACATACATGCTTAATTCGTGAAGCCAAAAGCTAAGATCAGTTACGTGTATAATTTCGATCCGATTCACAATTGAATTCAATCCAGTATTATGTAAATGTTTTTGATTTGTTTTTTCGATCTAGCGGTTATTTTTATTAGCTATGTTTTTTGAGACCCGGGTTAGGGTTAGGGTAAGTGTTAGGGTTATAATGCAACGAAAATGGTAGCTGACATAGTAATTGTTACAGTAGTTCAGCCGTAAGGACGGCGGTCTATATATATAGAGCGGTTGGACCATCAACAGTGAGGGTTCGAATGCTGCGGGACCATCTCATTCTCAGGCATGGTATTTGTACAAAAAAAACATGTTAGAAAATTAAGTAAATAGATAGAAAGATAGAGAGATAAAGGGTACAGAAGTGTAAGGGAAGAGAGATGCAGAAGAGGAATTAGTATAAATAAGAATTCTTTTATGTCCACCGAAAAATCCCAGCCCCGGTTTTTAAAATGAGTTCCCAAAATATAAATCCCTTTTAAAGGGATTAAAATTAACCAACAACATGGTATTTCTTTCGGCATGTCTTGCCTCTCTCTGAATAATGCAATCATGGCAATATCAATAAATATAGTGTATATATCGACAGATAGATAGATAGTCCTTGTTAACCCTTGCAACTAAAGGGTTGAATTATGATCATTTTTACAAATATGTTACAGAAGACTAAGACTATATATAGAAACAAGAGGCTCGTTAAGCCTTTACTCGTGGTACGATGAAAAAGAAAAAAAGAAGTGGGGTGTTCCGACTTATGAT
>JAOBRB020286060.1:0-11243 GCA_027575285.2 Zoanthus pulchellus | reverse complement strand
AAACGTAACAAGAATCGCTAAAATCGTTTTAATCTTATAAATTTAGTATCAATGAAGGGTTCTATTTTTCATCTAAAAGTAAATGATAAAAAAAAAACCGATACAGGGACTTTAACGTTTTGGATCTTGGCATTGCACCGTCATGATAGGTTTATTATTACGGATGTTTACGCCACGCCTATGGATAGCCACCGCACCTTTATCTATCTTTTTCCATTTCTCAGCCAGTACACTGTAAAAGGACGATCCCTTAAAGCGTTACTTTACATCAAAGACAACTAGGAAGAGAAAATGAGTCCAAATCACCACTATGGGTCCATTAAACCGTCTTACCCAATCAAACATAAAAACTATAGCATTTCTACAAGTGTGCCGATCTTGAAAAAATTTATTTATTGTTTTTACTTACCGCAGTTTGTTCCATTTTGGAGGAAGTAGCCTCTTTCACATCGCATGTCTGAGCGGTTGTTTTCCAGTACAACGTTTTCATCTTTATCTTGTTTTAGCGCAATAGTAATTAAAGTTTTTCTTTTTCTTCTAAAATCTGAAGGTGATAGCTCCTCACGAGTTTGTTTTCTTCTCCTTGTCGTAAAATAAACAAACTTTGATTTGAAATCACTAATGTCTCTCCTTTTTCTGTTTCCATTTCCGGCCAATATTGTCAAGTTCATTTTTCCACACCTTACAATGACATTTTCTACCTTGCAAAATTTGTTTCCGGTACAGCCACCTGCTATTGCGTATAAGCTTTTGCTGAATATCTCTATAAATTTCTTCTTTATATCTCTTTGTACCGTTTTGTTGTTACAATCTCCATTGGAATATTGTGCAGTTTTCACACCAACTCGCGCCTTTTTGGGATTGTAGATCCCTAAAAAAAAAAGTGTATAAATCACGAGTTTTTGTCTGTACTCGCTTTAAGCGAATAAGAAGGAAATCCTAAAAGTACACTACCTTCTAAGAAGTGATGTCTCGTGACGTAATTAAGACGATCACCACGTTATTTGGGTGTATAACCCTTCGCAGTCAATAAGGTATTAATATTCTATTTATCGAGTTGGATAGAAATAGCGTTAATATTTCTGTATTTTATGCGGAGAGCTATTATTTTACCATTCTTTTAATAACTGCAGTTTGTTATGATGATTTTTAACATTTTAGTTTTTAAACCATAATTCATTTTGATTAGATTTCAACTTATTTATCATTTATACTAAAATCGTCGCTTGTATAAGTTAAATCTTCGACAATATTGTTATTAATTACTATAATTTATACTACACCAGTGAATAGTACTCGCCGAAGTGGAAGTGAATATTTCAGCCGAGCCGCTGCGCGAACAGCGGTAAGAGATTTTTTGTTGTAAAGTGTTCCGTTTCTCTTTCTATTGAGTAGCTGCACTGTCATTGGGTAAATACACGACTTTATAATTCTCTGCGCCATATTGCAAAGGGGGCAAACTCCTGGGGCGAAGGCCGCCATTTTACCATAAACAAAGCGAATATTTCTTAATATTTCGACAATTATATAATTAATGTTGGATAAAAAGTACCTTTTTTTTTTCGATAAAGCTCTGTCTTAATTTTACAAATTGTAGCAAATAAAAATTGTCACATACGGAAAATTGCCGTACGCGTGTAGACAAGACAACACATAAAAATTGGCAATTTTTTTTATTCATATAGATCCCAGTCTCCAATCTTTTGTTTTCAAATAAAACTTGCTCGTGTAGAAGGGGCGTACACTGGCAAATAGCAAAACTTGTCACATAAATATTGCTTGGGTAGTCGGGGCTACCTCGGCAACTAAAAAATTCAAATTAAAAATTTGTCACATAAAAGTTGCTCGTATAGACGGGGCTTTACTTGTCAGTGATCAACAAACCAATGACGGGAGTCTGAGTCAAAAAGCAACCAATGGTAAAAATACGATCGACACAATCATGACTGAAGAAGATGAAAGAAAACTCACCTCTGAAGGACCTTTGACCTGACAAAAAAATAACAAACCAAAGCGCTAGGAAGACCGTAGCAAAAAGTTAAAAAGCTTTGCTGTTTCAAAATGTGAAATTAAGAACATTACCGGCCATACAAGCGAGAGAGGACTCGATGACTACAACTCAGGTGATAAAAACGAGCAGAAAACGATCTCTAAAATCATCAATGGTAGCAAGACATCCAGTCAGACTCTCCAGAGAACACGTGCTCCACTTCAGCTGCATGTAACTCCTATTAGATCAGCCATGGGAAATGTTTTTGCAAAAGCTATTTCCGATGGCTAGCAGTGCATTAACATATAAATATTTATCATTTTTTATGTGTGAACGTATCGTAATTAGTGTAAATGCCGGAAGTTGTTGTTATTGTTGTAAATACTTGATAGTTACAAGGATATCAATTCTGTCATTCTGATTGTGTCATGAATACAATACAATACCATACAATACATTAATAAGCATTCCTTCGTTCATTGGAAAAAATCCGCGTGTGAAATTGGTCAAAATCTATGTGATGATCTCAAAATATCAGAGAACACATCACCCACACTCTTGAATATTAACAATACACCTTTTGCTCTTTTCGATTGCTTGCAAATGGCCGAAATACAAAGATTAAGATGAATTCTCTCTGTGCATTCTTAAGAATTATTAAGACACCATTTATGTTTTACAAACAATTTTAGTGTAGTGACTTTTTAGATGATTATAAAAATAAACACTAAAAGGGAACCGTTGCTTCAATGTTTGCTTGACACCATTATCAACCATCGACACAACAAGTTTTTAGTCATTCTGCTACATTGTTTAGCCAAAACGAACACGCTTTGCAAAAACAAATTGTCGAAAATGTACATAAACAGAACAAAGCACTTATTCGAATACAAACAAATATTATAGATGTGGCCGAGGTCGCCCCAGGAGTTCGCCCTCTCTGCAATATGGCGCAGATAATGAAGTCGTGTATTTCTCTTGTTGTTGAAACTTATCTGTAAAACATTAAGTGTTTTACTATTTACATTGTAATTTTAACGCTAGAAACAAAGCAATTTTAAGTTTAAACTACCGATACCATTAAATATTATAAAAATAAAATTTGTTGCCATGTTTGCGTTTTTTGGTACATCCTACTCGTTCATCAAAATAATTTAAACTTCGGAAACCACAAAGAAACGGGAATAATGTCTTTATAGAAAGAAGTATATATTCATTGAAATGTATTACAAAACACTCAGAGCAGAGCAGTTTTCTACTGTTTTTGGTTTTAGAATGTCGATGGACGAAACGCAACCTTGCGAATGATGAATTTATTTTCTATTTTACAAATACTGATTTCTCTATTTTGATTAAACTTCTTATTGATTTCAAGAAAATAAAGTCTCTTTTGTATTACCAATAAATGTAATAACGACAGTAAATGTAATACCCACCATAAATGTAATAACCATCAACCATAAATGTAATAATCAACCCCACCATAAATGTAATGACATAATTTAACCATAAATGTAATAACTCAAACCCACCATAAATGTAATACCCCATCCACCATAAATGTAATAATCAACTTTGCTGTTCTTAAATAAAGATCTCCGAAACAAACATTGTGCATTTTTTCCTGCAACTTTAACATCAGATTATTTTTCGGGCTTTAATACTTTAATACTTTTATTTAGCTCCAAAATTCGAGAATTTGCATCAAATTTTTCTATCAACACAGTAGGTAGAGTGGGTAGGGCGTCTGATCGGTAATCAGAAGGTCATGGATTCGATTCCCGTTAGGGACTCAGAAGAATTTTTCTTCTGAGAAAAAAAAGCTTGTAACAATACGAACGTTTCTTTCCATAGCTATTTCCAAGCTACAGATGCATATTTAACTACACACTTATCAACGTGTGGATATATTTGAGCCTATAGAACCTAGCAGTTTAGCAGGACATATACCCGATATTCATCTATAAGAACCAAGTGAAGTGACCCGTTCCTTACGTGAGTTCCTGTAGCTCAGTGGGTAGAGCGTCTGGCCGGTAATCAGAAGGTCATGGTACGATTCCCTTTAGGGACTCAAAAGATTTTTTCTTCTGAGAAAAAAACTTGTAACAACACGAACGTTTCTTTCCATAACACTATAATATATGATATTACTGACAGCGAACCGCAGGGTGAGTTGTTACACGCTCAAAATACGAAACTGACACAACAACAAATGAGAACGAATTTTAGAATCTAGTGAATATCCAAAACCGAAACAAATGATACTAAATCAGTGGATTATATTTTATACCTTTTTACGGCCTATTTACGGCTTTTTAGTGATATTTCTGAGATAGAACTCTTTGGAAATGTTATAAACGCCCAACATCGTTGGATCCTGTTCAAACCCGCTGAACATTGTTGAGCCGCGCTTGAGTGACCGCGAAACACAAGAAATGTTGGACGCTTGTTCAATGAATGTTTGAGCAAGTTCAATCTTCGCCCAGTGCGTGTTAAGTGAACATGTTCAGCGCGTTTGCACGGGGCTTCAGTGCGTTCACATTTTGTGATTACCACCAACCTCGTACCCAGGGTCATTTCACCAAGGTTGTGATTGCCACATGCGGATAGCGAGACGTTATGACATAATTTTTCACGTAATGATGGTGTGACATATGACGTCACAAACTATAATTGACAGTGAACAGCGACTATATAAACAGGATGGGTTGTTACAAAACTTGATTGACTTCATTGACAACTCTTATGGGGGTTTGTGTACCTATAGAACACAATCAATTTTATTTTAGGAAAGACATCGCTTAACCCATTTATACTTTACAAAAAATATGATAAAAATTCTAATAATTACAATACATGGCTAATATAAATAACCTACTATGTTAGACTGATAAACGTGTAGTCAAAACCAAATACTGTAATTTATAATACGTTAAAGCTAAAGTCCCGCCAAAAGTCTCATTTCGGAGACCTCTATTAAAACGGCAAAGTTGATTGTCACATTTATTGTTGATGGGGTATTACATTTATGGTGGATTTGAGTTATTACATTTATGGTGCGGCTGATTGTTACATTTATAGTTGATGGTTATTACATTTATGGTGGGTATTACATTTATTGGTAATACATTTCTAAACCGCTAAATCTTTTAGTTTTGAATGAACTAGTTACAGCGTAAATATCAAGCGCATTTAATTACTTCATGATCAAAAGATATATTTTCTTATTGTTTAGCCTTGGTGGGAGGTGGTGAGAGGTTTGTTATATGTAACAAACAAGGCTTGTCAGTTACAAATATATATTCTGTACAATCCTGTCACCCCTCAGATTAAAGCTTTCGGCGTATTTGGAAATGTTTTAACTGTCAAAAATGAATTTTGGAATCGATTTAGGCATAGATTTGAGTAAAACTAGCATGAAAATGCACCGAGATTAACAAATTTGAAGGGTTGGCATATTGTTACAAATATATATTCTGTACAAAGCTGTCACCTTTCAGATTATAGCTTTCACCGTACTTGGAGAAGTTCAACTTCTCAATAGTTCAATAGTTAAGTTAACTATCAAAACTGAATTTTTCAATTGATTTCACAAAGAACAAGATTTTTGCGTAAAACTAGCAAGAAAATGCTTCGAGATCAACAATTTGAAGTGGTGACTGGTTTGTTTCATGTATCAAACCGGGTTTGTTACAAATATAATTGTTTTGTCTTAAACAAACCTGGATTGTTACAAAAACATATTTTTTTTGTCAAAACCTGTATTTATATGTAAGCGGAAGCCCGGATTGTTACCTGTGACAATCCCGGCTTTTTAAGGTGACCGTTTTTACCCACGACATACATATATTTTCAACCTCGAATATTGCGTTTCTAGCGTTCTGATTGGATCACTCAATCTCGGTTATCAGTTCATATACCGAATGAGCATATATGGAAACTAACTGTATAAAATTTTGCCAAGCTGGATCAAAATTTTATTGTCATTTTCAAGTATCTAAGGGGATGTTACTAAAACCAGGAATGGGGAATGAGGAATGGTTTTTGAACAATAACTCTGTATTGCAGCAAAGGCGAATGGGGAATGGGGAATGACTGACTTTCAATTTTAGCTTTATAGCGTTGTCTTCTTTAACCATTTCATGTTCTTTATTTAAGTTCAGTAGTGCACATTTTAATTCGTTTACTTCAGTTTGTAAATTCTTTACTTGAGTTTGCAAATTCTTCTCTCTATCTGTAATTAGACACAATTCTTCTACAGTTAAATCAGTTTGTGTGCTTACCGCTTGCGGGCCATTTTGATCACAAGCTTCTTCGATTGTAGGTTGTTGTTGGAGGTTGTCATGACTAGGATTTGTGCATGATGGCGCTTTCCGCTGCTTCTTTACTTGAGTATTCTTTTTTTGTGAAGAAAGTCTTTTTAATACTCTTCTTTGCGAGGGCTGCTTGGCCCACGGAAAGATGGTTGGCAAGTGAGATCGTGAGAGCTTCGTTCCTTCTTCAAAATGACTTGAGCAAATTCGTGTCACTCGTGAATCCAGTCTTAGCGTTTCATTCTTTAGTATAATCTTCTAAGTTTTCCTCAATCTTTCATCCTTTGGAATACGATAGAACTGAAGTTCAGGAGAGTTTCTAAAGCTATTCATACAACCAGAAACACAGCAATTAAATTGATGAGGCAATTCAAAAATGGCGGATCTGTCCATTCAAACAATCCATAGATGCTTTGCGAGGACAACTAGAACCTATTCTCCCACTCGTTTAGGTAACGGCTAATAGCAAAAGTTCAATTTTTTTTACAGGATTTGTATATACTTATTATCACAATTTTGTTTTATTTTAACTTTGATATTGCAGCTAAAGAAATATAGATACCAGAGATCAAAAAAAAAGAAAAGGTAGTATCTGGTTTGCAATTTTATGGTACTTTGAACCAAGTGAAGAGACAGTTATCAATTCAATTTCGTTTCAAAAGTAAATACTGAAATAATTTTTATTTTGAAAATAACATAAATTCGAGTAGAAAACCAATTTGGCAAGTTTTTTTAAAGGGACTTCAGTGGTCAAGAAGTGCAATTTCTTAGGTCACGTTATTAAAAATAGATCACATCAAACTGCAGTGATACGTTTAAATGAGAAGAGAAGACTTGCCGATACTAAATCATTATCATCAAGCGCTGAGGTTACTCAACCAGTACAGGGAACCAGTCGCCAAACAATCCTCTCTCATTTACGACAGCTTACCACACAAAAAACATGAAAATATTATTAAGAAGTTCCAAATTACTCACCTTGTGACTACAAAGGGAAAATCATTTGCAGTTTATGAAGATTTTTGTAATTTTGAGCAATTTGTCAACCTCGGAAAATCACATTCTTAACGAAGGTCTGAAACTGAAATGGTTAAAAAATAAGAGCCTTTAAACACCATTCAACTTCACTATTATAGTGTTTTGTTAGATGGATCAAATAGTACAAAAACGATGGCTGAAAACGAACGGTTCTCAATAATAGAAAGAAATACATCGATGTTATGAGTTTCGAGGAGGTAAAAGATCCAAAAGCTGAGGGTTTAAAAGTCGCACTTCAAAATTCAATCGATAATATGGAATTGACCTTTGATCGAGAAGACAAAGAAATTGTTATTTGTACGGATTGTGCTTCGCTCAACCTTGCATATTTTAACCTTATCAAGGTGATATCGGCGACCATCTTATTCTAAAGAATGTCCTTGACAGTGGTACCAAACATGGCGGGCTTTTTTCAATCAGTTCCTTAATGGTTTCTGTTTTGTTTCTGTTTTGTTTCCGCCCAATGAGCTAATTTTACAATAATTGTTTTGGCCGAGAATTTGAGGCTTGGGGTTTTTTTTGCCGTTTTAAATGTGATAGCTTCATAATACGAATTTACAGGTTCTCTTAAATGCAATTTAAAATCCTATCCTTTCCACTTTTCGATTTACAACTTTAGTTTTTCGCGCGCGGCTTTTGAAACTGATTGTGTGCAACAACGTTATCCGACCAGTTGACATGGTAAACAACAGTAAGAACGTAGAGAAAAACAGGTGATAAAAAATGGGAAGATTGAGGAACTGAATGAGAAACTGAGGGCACCGGACGAAAAAATAAAGGAAAAGGAAAATATTTTGGCGTCAAAACGAGCGAAACAAAGGAGATTAAATATTACAGTACGTTTCACATTGGACACAGCAATATTATAAAATGTGTATTATGTAATCAGTGCAGCTGTGCGATACGATTTTTCACACCTTAACATTTGTAAGTTACAACATTTTCCTGGATCTTTAAATATTTCCTAAGAATCCAGGCTGCTAGACAGCAGAAAAAAAAAATTTAACAAATCTGAATTGAAAAAATATTCCACTCCTATATAGTTGTCATGTACAAGCATGGAAGGCGCACATTTTGTATCGTATCGGTAAACGTTTCATACGTGTCCAAAGCGCTAGCTGATATTTTAAATAAATTGTAATTGATTTAGTCTTGCAATTTCTTGCTATTTATTTTTAATATCCTATTGGAAGTGTTACGAGTTGCAATAAAGAGTAAGCTAAGCAACTTACTCTCGCACACTTTTTTTAATTACAGGCTTAAATTTGTTTACCTTGATACGAATGGATATAGTACTTAATCAGGAGTCAAACCATCTGTACATGTCTTGTCAAAGGCATACTATGTAAATCATTAAATCTTTATTTTATATTTCTATTTGGTGTAAATTTATAGATAGCTAAAACAGTCAAGAATGTTGAGGAGTTAGAGGATATCAGAAAGGAACAGATTGAAGAAAAGACAATGAAAAAGACAGGAAGATTATAATCTATCTATAGTATATATACGATTTAGGAACGTAGTGAGGTTCCAAGGAGAAGAGATACGAACTCGAGGTCCCTTACAAAGATCTTACTCCTGAGCCTACGGTTTAACGTCCTAGGTTTAACGTTTTAGGTACAAAGGCAGTTAAAGGAATGCAGAAGAATAAGACAGATTTCATAGTAGAAAGGTTGGCATCTATCGGACTTTTAGATACAATATTTAATCGCTGTAAAGACAATTAATTAGTTACTGAAATGGTATTCTAGAAAAGAAAAGTAGCTTTAAAAATTGCAGCAAAAGCATACAAAAAAGAATTATATACTTATAAAAAGTGTAATGAAAACATATACCGTAGTGTAGGAGTTTATTATGGTAGGAATCTCATGGGTAAACGCAAGTATCGCAAACTGTATGAGGATAGTGGATTTAAGAATAATAACAAGAAGTTGAATACAAGACGTATATCTATTGCTAACTGTCTTGCCCCTAGATTTGATCCACACAACAAGCTTATGCCTTTCATCAAATCTATCAACATTAGTACTTTGTAGTGTTCAGGATACACTGTGTGAGGGCAGTGAAAAGGTATGTGTCTGCTATAGAAACTTTGAAGAAATTCTGCATTTTTTTAGAAGAATTTTATCTCAACGACAACAGAAGCTATAAGCTTGTTTATTTTATCGGGGAAACTAACACTTTTCATGTTGCTTTAGGTGGAGATGGTGGACCATTTGTAAAACTCAGGTCATCTAAGGCATGGCTCTATTTCAAAAATCGATCAAATTCCCAAAAAAAGTTAATTGCACAACATAGCATGAATAGTTTTTAATAAAATTTGGCCAACATATTCGGTGTTAATTGGACTTTCCTGCCAATCATTTTGTCGCCATGGAAATGGTAACGTGACACCAAAATTTTGAATCAAAGTCATGAATTTATTGCTGTTTCCTAGGAAGGATGGAGACATACTTTTTGAACAAATTATTTACAATCAATTCTTATTTTGAAAGCAATACATACTAAATATCTCGGAAATAATTGGAAAACTGTTGTTCATGAAAGAATTAACACAAAGGGAAAACTTAAATGTTGTCGGTTTCGCCATTTAGCAAATATTGTACGTTTGAAGTCAATTTTCAACTTCTATGGAGCAAATTATCGGGATTTCCAATTAGAACCAGATAGAACAGGCATAAATTACTTCCAAAGAGTCAAAAACTGTTGATTAATCAATCACTTTGGTTGTCTCCAATGCCGCAATTTAAGTCTTGATGTGATCTCGAAAATTGGACAACGCGGGCTCAATATTGGCGTCAGCAGTAACATTAGTAGTCAATAGGTACCAGTCAATAATTCCCGGTCAGTAGACTGGATTTAAAGATGCAAGATGGCGGACATAAGAGGTATTGGAAAGAAACACGAATACTTCAAACTTTGTTGGGCCTGATAAGCTGTTATATAACCCTCAAATCAAACCGTCTACATGAATTTACACAGCTGAATACGTTCAATGAACGGGGGGTCCTTGAAAAGTCGAAAACTGTGATGAACATGGTGGTCGAGTTAAGATTGTTGCAAGCTATGTACCAGGCAGTAAAAAAAAATTTCTCGTGAATTTCATTTTTATGTTATTTGAATTTGATATCAAAAATTAACTTTTAACCAATTAGTATTGTTATTATATATGCGCATGCTCTAATGGTATATTCATTATAGATATGGAATTTAAAGTAAGGTATTATTTAGTATGCGAGTCTTTTTTGAAACAGGTACTTAGTATATTTTATGGTTTTAACATCCACTCTGTTTGAGGAAAACTTAATTCAATGGCGGGGACATTTCCTTGTTCTTGTGGATTCACCAGTTGGAGCCCATGAAATATTCCGTGCATGTACTCTTTCAAAGCCAAGGGGAAAGATGAATATCAATATAAGTTCCGTCCTCGTCTCAAACACGAACAATATAATCAGTTAAAGGCAAAATTTTAATCTGGTGATGACG
Organism: Zoanthus pulchellus; assembly: GCA_027575285.2. Classification (NCBI taxonomy): domain Eukaryota; kingdom Metazoa; phylum Cnidaria; class Anthozoa; order Zoantharia; family Zoanthidae; genus Zoanthus; species Zoanthus pulchellus. The sequence goes on along the minus strand of JAOBRB020286060.1, from coordinate 416 downwards.
GTACAAGCTCTTCACACGACAAATTTTCAATAATCTTCCAGCAATTTCACAGAAAACTTGAAGAAAAGCTAAAATATCTTGAGACATTTTCATTGGAACAATTGCAAAAACTTAGTGAATGTAAAAAAAGAGAGCAAAGCTTTACAAATTGCAAAGGTTGTTTGCTGCGACATGCAGAAATACAAGCTTATTTTCCAGCAAAATCTGGGGTTTTAAAAAGAGAAGCTCTAAAAAACCCTGTCTTTGCTGCAGCAAATGAGGCGAATCGAATAAACAATGGAAATAAGAGCAAGGTAAAGCCACTTAAACGGGAAATCAAAAATGCTGCAATGGCAATCAACAAAAACATTGACAGTACATTTCTACAAAACTATTGCACAACTTCTGCTGAGGCTCTATCAAAGGTTTCAGAGCTG
>JAOBRB020285981.1:0-11243 GCA_027575285.2 Zoanthus pulchellus | reverse complement strand
CTGATCATATTTATATGTTAATTTGCGCAATATAAGTGATAAATTATTATTATTATTATTATTATTATTATTATTATACTTGGACTTTTTTTTCAAACTTTACATTTTTATACGTTCTGGTTAAAGATTTTCAGAGCTTGCATTTGGGCAAAACGTGATTCTCTGGTACTTTCTTCCCGTTTTATAAAATTATGTAATTAATTTAACTCGATCGGTTCTTATATAAACTAATTCCAATTCTGAGCCGGTGATTCCACAATATATTGCATTGCCGGCTAGCTGGGAGAAAATATATTCCATATTTACGGAGTGGCGCACGCAGCCACGGAGCCAATATGAGAAATATATTTTCTCTCAACGCCGGCAATATTATGTGGAATCACCGGCTCAGAATCACAATTAGTTTTGTATCGCGATTTTTTGGATTTTTTCAATTTTTTCACGCGCGTAAAATTTTGAGCCAGTGATTCCACATTATATCACGTCTCTCTTCCTCATCAAAATTTAAACTGTATGGCGATACACTGATGTATCGCGCCTTGCAATGCAGTGAACAGCATGTTATAAGGGTCAAAGACTGGAAGTGAATAATTTCCTTACATATACAGGCATTTGCGCTGGCAACACAATAAGAGATGTGATGTGTGAATTCTTATTTAATAAACCGTACGCACTAACTCCAATCTTTCAACAATTTATAGCTAATCCAAACCTATTTTAAAATTGTTTTGCGAAAGGCAACCAAGTATATTTACTCGAGACTTTAATTATATAGTACACAAGACTCACACCATAGTTAATAGAGGGGACCCTCTATTAACTATGCTCACACAAAGCAAGCGGTATCTTAGGGAAGCCTCACATATTGTTTTTGCCCACCAGAAACGTCAATTTTACGTTTCTCTCGAGACCCCCCTTCCCACCCCCCTTAGAAACGTCAAAAAATTTTATCAATATTTTTGTGCTCTGAAAGCATTGTGAACGTCTATAAAGGTTAACAGAAAATATGTCGACGACTTTATTCAAATTTTCTTCGATTAAGTTTTCAACAAAGTCAGTTTTATCATTTAAAAATGCTTCAATAAAGATTTGCTTCCGCTCAAACTTCTGTGTATCTTCAAATTAAAAAAAACAGTTATCATATAACTTATGGCCAGATGCAACAAGCCACAAAATAAAGAACACGTTCTTGATAAGAAAGTTTTTATCAGCTGTCAACAGTGACCGCCGGCGAGCTCAACAGAAACGAATGAGCTTGCGACTGATTTCATCCATTTCTTGGCTCGCATTGAAGAATACTAGATACTGAGTTTCAGGCAAGTATCCACGACCACTCCCTTCTAGAACTCTTCTCGCCAATATCTGAGCTGCGCTATACCGCTCCGTTTAGCTGCTATCAAATCGTAAGTAAACACAAAGCAATCTGCACAAAATTATTTGTTTGTTTCCAGAGTACTGACTGATGAATATAAGGCAAAAGTTATTTTATATCATCACTGTCCAAGATGTTTCGGAAAATTATCATCAAAAATATCGAATTTTCCCACAAAATGTTACATAAAACAGTTACTTCCACAAAACCTCCCCCAAACGTAAAATTGACGTCTCTTGTGGGCAAAATCGATATGTGAGCGCGGCTACTCTTATTATTCATATACCACAATTCCTTCTTCTCTTAAAAGGTACTCTACTTTAAAAAGCCCAATAAGCTCTTTGTTATTTAAAATTATAAATTGCTTACTGTCTCAAGTCGCGTCAAGGAGCCATGTGTCCGGCGCAGTTCAATAAATTTGGAAAATGTTGAATATCTTTTTTGGGGTCATTTTCTCAACAATGTACATTTCCTTGTCTAAGCATTTTTTCTTTTAAACAAGAAACCAAATTAGATGCAAGTATTAATCGTTGTGTAGAAAAAAAACCAGGCCAACTTTACTAATTAATTTTTTCATCGGACAAAACTTTCCGTGTTTCCTGTAAAAAATTAATTCATCTGTTTTACTGTACAAAGACTTACCGATAACAATCATGCAGATGGGCAATATCGCCAGGAAGCATGCTATTCCAAGAAGCACTAAAATAAATTGTATAATAAAAAAACTTTACTTAGCTGTAAATATTATGTAGCAGTTATAGTTGGTGATCAACAAAATGAAAGTTAAAGCATCCGATTTTTTTTACGATTTCTATTTTCATCCTGAAAAAAATCATGTCAATTAAGAATTCATTCATTCCTTCTTTCAATAAATAAATTTCTGTCTATAGCTAAGGACGGTTTGAGCTAACCTGACAAACTTTACTCAAAATGTTAGGACATGTTTCAAAATAGCCTTTTAAATTTTCAGCTGCGTTTCATCAAGTTAATGTTTCCGTTTTCAATTACTTTTGCATTAGACATTTTAAGCTCTTGAATATATATTCAAAGACATATATTCAATATTTGTGAATAGGCAATGTGGATTACTTTAATTTAAACAGCAGTTCAGTGAACAAGAGCATAAAAGGAATTACGTACCTGGAAAAGAACAGATAAAACAGGCTGCCAAGATTCCCGATCCCGAATCGTCTTCAGCCATATTGAAATGCAACTTGTACGAAGTCCCGTCGCTCTTTTCACTTCAGCACAAGTGAATACTGATATTTAAAAGTTGCACTACGAAATAACAAAAGAGAATTTAGCCAATCATCAAGAAAATGCATATTAAAGAGAAGATTTTCTAGGGAAGCCTTCACGCATTTTAAAGAAAGTACAAAAGATCTGTAGCTGAAATATTGGTAGTATAGAATCGAAACGATACCAAGACTATTTCTTATTGTAGCCAAAGGCGGAGAGTGGATTCTTAATCGATTATTTTGATAAATGTGCTTTAGGGGAAGGGCCTTTGAATTACCCGAGCAACAAAGAGAGAAATTGACAACTTCAGTCAAACAAAGCCCTTTGTATGAACCTTGCTATCATTTATTGTACAAAGGGGTGGCTAACTCTACGCGAGTAATGATCAATCGCCTTCACTTGAATAACGCCTCTTTTGAAATGATTTTGATTTTGATATTATTCATGGATCAGTTTTTTGGCTCGTTGGGACAATTATTAACATTATCTGTCTGTAATAAAAATGCGCGAATGCCAAAAACTATGTTATTTGTTGTAATGAGTTCATGAAAACAATTTTTTTTCGGTGAAGCTACTACGTTTTTAACACAAAGTTACCTAGGGCTATAAAAATTCAATTTTATATAGAAATAAGACAATTTATTGTTTTTATCGGTCAAACTGTATGATCCCCAAGGCCAAATCCATTCATGATGTGATTAAAAATACAACTTAAGTCGAGACATCAAGTTTTTGACATTGAATTGCTTTTTCTCGCTACCCGTCTCCGACAAGCAACTGAATGACTGATGCTACCGTATCACTATTAGATAAAGAACTCGTTTAGTACAAAAAAAGAATTGTTAACTCAAGTTACAAAAATTCAAAAAGTCTCGAGAAGGTATTTTTCTTTCAATGCAAAGCTTAAGGTTTGTCAATACGGAAATGTTGCTTTATGAATAAAGCCGCGAAAGACTGTGTTTTTTTCTTTCAAGGTTGCAAAACGATTATCGTCGTTCAAAACCAGCCTTCTTACTATTACTTGAAATTGATAGCCAAAATCTTAGCAAACTAACCTTAATAACGAGCAGCTTTCCAAACGAAACCTTACTTGTAGACACCGAGGGAGAAGGCTGAATAGAAATTCTGAATGGAGGGGAAAATCTTTTGTTCCCAAGCCATCTTTTATCAATTTCCGGTATGAATTCTATTTGGCGCTAAAGGACACGTCATATTTATGAGAGAAAACAAAGCACAATGCAATGTTATCTAGGCACACTCTTCACCAAATTTGGTGTAAGTTCAATGGGAAAAACACCCTGTACACCTTCCAAGCTCTTTTAACTGGAATTCATACAAAACGAAAATCTAATAGAGCTTTCATTAACGTAAATCGCAAAGAAAACAAAAGAATATCTGCCTGATACGGCATCAAAATCAGTTTCGTAAAAATTCTGCAATACGACTATTAAAATAGTCAACACTAGACCATTATTTAGTGAAAAGCCATCACAATCACTGACGTGAAGGAGAGAATATATAACAAAATGAATTGACTGAAGGAGTAACTTAAAACACGTTTTTGAAGGAAAAGTTATTTGTTTCAATACAGACAATAGTTTATTTTAATGAATTTCTTACTGCCATCTTGAAAATATGACGTGCTTCCTTATATTACAACAACGTTATGAAATCAGTTCCAAAAATGAGCTCTTGACCTAAGATATAACTTCAGTCCGTTCATAAAATATGTTTTCAATCCGCACTGTTGCTCAAATTTTATCTTTCAGTGTTTGAGAACCTACAATTTGAGTTTGTAGTGTCAAACTTACTTGCATTATGGTTTGAAATTAATGTCAACATTTGGTTTATTTTCTTTGAGTCAATTCAATTCGTGAATGTGAATGGCATGAGGCTGACTTAAGACACATAAGAGCCAATTACTTGTCAAAACATTTTTTAAAAAAAAGCAAAAGTAAAAGCACTGACATTTTTCTTTTCCTGTAACTGAATTGAAGAGCTCGGCTCTTTGTTTCGATTAGAAGCTGGAATAAATTTTGTATCCAAAAGAACTTATTGTTATTGTGAAAAGCTTGTAGAAACTCAAATATTTCTTTTGCAGCAATACCTTACCTTGAATAATTGTATATTCAAGTTTTGGTTTAATACAAAGATTTCTAATATTAAAATGGAAAAATTTAAAAAAGTTTAAAAATTAAAACAAGCGTTTTCGACTTCTAAGTCATCTTCAGGTGTAAATTAGAACATAACGGAAAACAACGCAGTTAATGAGTTATATACAGTTAATATATGAAGCAAATTAACAGGAAAGGGGTATGCTACAATTATGGTAGAGTATTCAACATTTTGAATAATCCTTTCCCCAAATGGAGATCTTTTACCACATTTATGCAATTTTAACTTTATACATTATGAAACAAAATCAAAATCGCGTTATTCTGTTGTTAACTTGGCAACACGGCAAAGGATGTTGAGGAGGGGATGAGTGGAGAGGGGGTGGGGGATGGGTGGTAGGCGGTGGTGCAGAGTTGTTTGACGAACTTACTATTAGTATACGTACGAACATCACTAGGTGAATTTCCAAACTTTTTGCGATCGAAACTACCTACATATTTTTAGGAGACAAACACCGCGTACCGATTTAAATCTTCCCTACCTTGATTGAATCGAAATGTTTTGCTCGTATCTAAGGTCTAAGTACCAAACTGAGAATTCCGATTTACTTTAAGGTTTCGGCCTCCGAGAGTGATTTCTATAGCTCCTATACCATACGTGAAATAAGAGATTAGATGTGTTCGAAAAAGGTTTTGCTGTTTTATTGTATTATCATGGAAATATGATCGCAAGCGTTAAGCAACAGTATTAATTTCGTCACCGGATAATTAAGTTTAGCGCGCAGTCAAGTTTCTGTCGGTTTTAAAATAGAAATAGCTTATTTCTCCATAGGAAAATTGTGGGAATATCTAGAAATCGAAAATCTTAACGGAATTTAAGCGATGCTTATAAATGTAAATCGATGGTCTTTTTTATGTCTCTCGTGCCGGCGACAAAAGCAGCAAATTTCTAAATTACCACGTCAATGTTTGGACTCGATTTTTAAAAAAGCATTACAATTGGCATTAGGCAAATAAGTTTCTCAGACATTAAAAAGAACTAGGTAAAATAAATTAAACAAACCTATTCAACACTTAATTTAAGAAAAACAGTGCAGAAACTTAGAAAATTTAGCGGCATTGAAAAAACGCGCAATTTAACGACATTAAATTTCGTGACTTACCTGCAAACATAACCGCCTGAAATCTCTATTAAAATGATTATAATCTCTTGAGGATAACTCCAAATTTAGTGAAAATTAATAGCACATTTTGCTCTCAGCTCCCGTGCACTTTATGTTGCTGTTGTTTGTTCGTTTTTTTTTCACTCAAAGAAACCATCGCTGAACAACAATTCAGGTTACAAACTCCTTCCAACAACCTTGCTGTTTGCTCATTGGATTGCAGCCTGGAAAACTTGGTAAATTTTTGCGCGGGACAAACCTAACCCCCCAACATTAAAGATTTTTTTTATAAGCCTCGGACCAGGCCTGCATTCTGCCAAAAAAGCCATCCCTGTAGATCTACCATTTGGACGAAATCGCAGAGATGCAGATTGCAGCTGGCGAGATCAGGTACATTTGCCATTTCGGTCCCTTGTCCATGAATGACAAACTGCTGACCGATCTATTTGACCGGAACAAACTTGTGTTTTTGTCAGTTCACAGTGCCAATAAACAGTTCTTCGAAATTGGCAAGGTTTAAGCCTTCTTCGCCCTTAATGATGAGCTTAGGCACCAGCAAATGACCAGAAACACCGACAAAACAAACACAATTCATATGTTTTGATGGATTAAACCACTCTTCAGAAGATCAGTTGAGGAGTGCTGATCATTGTCACGTGAGCATGCCTCGTATATATGACATCGTCCTTATATACCATTTCTAAACTCCTGGGTTTTTATCTAGTAGAAATAATAGCTTAACTTAATTCTCTACCTCTACCCTTTAACCCATGAAGCCCCTTTCCTGTTATCTCCCTAGATATGTTAATTTATCCCCGAGGGGAATTAAGACAAAGAAAAGGTGCTGTTTTCCGCTATGTTCTAATTTCAACCTGAAGATGACTGACAAGTCGATCGCAAAAACGTTTGTTTTAACTTTTAAACTTTTTTAAAACTTTTTAAACTTTTTAAACATTTTACCATTTTAATATTTTAACTTTTATTGGCGTTCGAATGAATACACAGAGATTTCAATTCTCTTTGCTATTTCAGTGTGAATTATTTTGGTAGCGATTGCCATAGAAAACAAAAGTAAACTCACGCATTTTGGGTTTGTAAACTATGCAGTTTCTAAGATAAAAACTGCTGGAAATAAAACTAACATTTGAATAGAGAGACTCCGAGTCGCGGGTTCAGTGATTGAAAAAGTGCTTCAATATGCATGTTTTAAAAATAATTTGGATAGTACATGCATTTTGATTGTTTTTAAGATAAGAGTGTTTTCATAGCACTTATGAAGCACGAAAATGACGCGCAAGCAATATGGTAGGCTCTCTCTCTAAGTTGTGTGAAGTGGCTTCATAGTCTATGAAATTCTCGGTGAGAATTCTCGACCGAGCACAAATCTTCAAGTTTATTCCAACGAAAGTTGTCAATGCCAAAAGTTTATGCTTCGAAATTTTCCTATGAGTTGTCGTAGCAATAGTTGAGCTTGAAAAAAAAATCTGAAAATTCTAGTGTAAACAATGGGAAACATAAAACAATTAATAGTAATATCTATGACTACAATACTGAAAATAAAAAGTCCGAAGCCGAGGCCCTAAGGAGTTTACACAATACACTCTTTCTTTTATAAGAACCTTTTTTTTATAAGAACATGAGGTTGAAAATCGCCAAAAATTTAAGAACATTTTAAGAACATGCTGAGGCTGAGAAAATATGAAGAATACTATTTATGATGAAGTAATTTAATACAATGTTATTGAAAATTTGCATGGGCTTCTTGACAAAAATTTTCAGATAGCAACTTTACATTACAGTTTTACATTTACCAAATGGCAGTTCCAAATTGTGTGCAATTCTACAATTGAATTCGGCTCCATTAAATTCTATACCAATCGAAGAACAATTTAGGTGGAGCCTAAAAACTTTTACTACGTTTTCAGATCACAAAAATATCGATAAATATTTTGGGGGGTTGGGAGGGGGGTCTCGAGAGAAACGTAAAATTGACGTTTCCTGTGGGCAAAATCGATATGTGAGACTTCCCTAACTGAGCACAGCAGCGTTAGTAAAATAAGGAAAACCAATAGGTAACACGTGAAAACCAGTATTCGCGGTGCCATACGCCACAAAACAACAGCAACAACAACAAAAACAACAAGTTTGCGCGTCTAAAACAAATTCATAATAAATAGAGTGCGCGTGACATAAAAGATACATATCTATATATAGAATATAAGAGGATACAATCGAATAACTTCTGTTGCAAGTGTCAACACCATACTCACCTGCCTCACTTTGTAAACCCTGTTGCACTTTGTATAACAATCTTGTTGGACTTTGTAATACTTGCCTCTCTTTGTAATAAAAAAGTTCAGTCGCGCTGTTGTCCCACTTTGTAAGAAAAATATATTATTAAAACACCAGTGCTAGCTAAATTATTTTCATTTCAATGACAATTAAGACTTGAGTCACTGAACTATTTGACTCTTTCCCTGCCTTTATACTTCATAGTGATCATTTGAATTGTACTTTGTTCATAAAGACACTGGCAGTTACCTAGGGAACCGTAGCTAAGTTGAAGTTATTTCAAACACTGCTAACTCGACTCCCCGAATCCCTTTCACTAAGTTGAAAAGAATTTTATCCATTTTTGGTACTGAGACGTCTTACTGAATATTTTAAAACAACAAAAATTTCATTAAGTCAAAAATTGTAGCTAAAATTGCAATAAAATCACTTTGAATTTTAAAAGATCATTCAAACGCAAATCGCAAACACTCCGGCTTTTACCAGCAAGGTAAGAAAACATTTACCATTTGTATCAGGAGAGGAGAATGACGCCGTGTTCAACGTGTGGTCAAAATGGTTTTTTTTGGAGATTGGTCTCCCGTAAATGTAAATCAGTGGTACAAACTTAGCAGCTAGCTCTGAAATAACAAGATACCCAAATAGAGAGCACTCTTGATTTAAAATATCAAAATTTTCAAGCCAATATCAAACAACAGTTGGTACCTGAGGCACTTTAATGTACATTGCGGTTTGCTTATGTGTTCGTTTGTGAAATCTGAAGTCCCAAAGTTGTTATCAAATTCAATAAACTAAAATCGAAATTGAGAAGAAATTGAGACGCAGTTATATCTATCTTGTGAACTTACCGATATCGCGACAAAACTGGCAGCTCAATATAACAAGCCTTATAGAACAATAAGGCCTAACAAGAAGTTTACTTTTTTTTCTAAGGGTATATTCAGGATAGAAACATCAGCAGTAATTGGCAGGTTCGTCTCATTTTATTAAGAGCATAATACCAGTGCATATAAGAACTTTTCAAAAATTCTAAAGTTCTAATGCTCAAGTTTGTTATTTTGTTATATACGGAGTTATCATATCAGCTTTTTTAAATATTGTACTGTGATTCAATTTTTGCCCTTTGATTTTTTAAGAGTATCACAAAAATTTCCGTTTAAGAATAAAAACGCTGTTTTCCGTTGGAAAATATCCGCATTTGTTTGGAAATGTATAATTCTAAATTTGAAAAATGTGCAAAATATGCAAATGAGATTCTTAATCAGTTAATGACATTCTCTGAACTGAGCCAATTTTTCATCAAGTATAATAGAGCTATCTTGGTCAATTTGCTGCACAGACCATTGAATCTTGTTAGAATAAAATTTCTACAGAGAAAACACTCTAACACGGCTATAAATATTATATTCATTGCAATTCAGTTTTTCCCAGTTCCCCACCATTTATATTCAATGTGTACGTCATTTTTAGCATGTGATTGCAAAACATGAAATGAGGCAACGAACTTGACAGTTATATGCTTACTGCATAGATCATGCAACGTTTATGAAGTGCCAAAGGTGTCCAGAAATGTTAGGGTTAACATAACTGTTACGCTCATATTGTGGAAAACACTAGCTTAGGAGGAGGAGCAAAGCTTTTACTCTCGAAACCAGGGCGGATAAATGCCAGAACACACGAGGGAGCTTGCTTCTGCAACACGATCACGCAACATGCTCCCGGAGCAAAGCTCCCTCGTCTGTACCAACGATTTCATGCGAAAAAAATGTTGCGCGACAAAATATTTGCTCCCGGGTTTTGCTCCATTGAATCAAACTGGTTAAATATGAGGGAGCAAGCTCCAGGAGCAAAACTGTTGCGGGAGCGTGTTGCAGGAGCAAGCTCCTCTGTGTGTGTTGACCTTTTAAAGGTTAGGCGGGGAAACGAGCGGCCCGCTCTTGCTGAATGTGTGATGCAGGAGTAAGGCTTGGGTACAAGGATGCTCTAATCATTCACACGGCTCATTTCAAAAGTTGAAGTGGACAAGTTTTTCATTTTCAACGCTAAATTTCTTCTCTTCCTTTTCCTGCATCACACATTCAGCAAGAGCGGCCGCTCGTTTCACCGCCCAACCTTTATCCGCCCTGCTCGAAACGTCTTACATTTATATTTTAAATCAGTGTCATACAAATTTTTAACTCATTTTACCGCCATGCCTTATTGCAGTTTCTCAATTTTTACAACTAGCTTAGTAGAATTATCTTGATGCAAAGTTTGAATAAAACATTTCTGATGCCAACATGGCTGGGATGTCTTCTTTTATTAATGTCTGACCAAAATTTAGTTGAGAATGCGACGTCATAATATTTATAGGGATAATTCGCATATTTTAAAAACTTAAATATCTCTGGAACCAAAAAAGGATATTTATAATTGTAAACAGCATTTTTCTTTTGATATACAGAATATTTGTTTTATGTTTTAGAATGGCCTAGATTGGAAAAATACAATTTTCGTTATAGAGCCATTCCAAGCATACTCATATAACTAAAAATGTTGCACTAAACTGAGCCTAAGCATGACAAATATACCTCTAAAAAGCTGGCTGTTTAAAATGTTTATAAAACACCTTTAAATAGGCTGTTAAAGCTAATAAAATTTCATTTATTCATTTAGTCTTTATTTAAACGCGGTAAAATTTGTTCAGACTTAACAGAAAGTACTCTACACACTATACTAATTACAAAGCTTGTTTCCAAGAATGCCGCGCTGCTATATATATATGCAACCGTATATGCTTACTACCCCAAGAAACTCTGCTTTTCTTGCCTATAGTGGAAGACTATTCCATAAAGTAGACTCACTATAACTAAAACAATTTTTATAATAGTTTGTGCGAGGAAAAGGCACTTTTAGTTTGTTTTCAGAGTTCCTTAGGGTATATGTTGCTTGACGTTCCTGAAATTTAGTTTTGAGATAATCTGGAGCTAGACCGTGTAATGATTTATACACTGTTAATTTTAGGGAGTTATCTTCACTCCAAAAGTGGAGTAAAAAAAAAAGGTACAGAACGACTCCAATTAT
>JAOBRB020285819.1:0-11246 GCA_027575285.2 Zoanthus pulchellus | reverse complement strand
GATGTAGTCAAGACACCCAACTACACGATAACGAACTTGGAGATGGAGTATTCATCCATCAGAAGCGTGGAATTAGCCAGACAAGCACTTTCAAGTTACCAGGTCGGTAAAGGATTCTACTACGAAAATATAAAACTACACAAAACATTTGTCATAGCTAAAGGTACCGACGGTGTCATCAACCAGCACATCAACTTGCCATGCCGATCGATGTCTGGTATATTATGTTTCTTCCTGGAATCTTTCACTGCGGGAACAAGAGATTCTGAGAAATTCGCAAATCCGGACATAACATCGATCAAGATTGACATTGATGGTGTGCCGAACAAAATGTACTCGAGTGGAATGGTCCCATCGGATTTTTGGCAATCGATCAAGAAACGATTCGGAAATGAGAATATGACCGAAGAGAATTTCTACGGAGGAAATAAGTTTGCTCTCTGGATCGATTTAAGAACTCACCCTGAAGTTGGAAATGATGGTACCATTCACGGCGCTGGCCTTTCGTTGGATAACACACGCGATGGAATTAGGCTCGAAATCAAAAGGAAAGTAGGCGGCTCAGGGAATCTTACTTGTTACATGTTCGTGGTGGCCGATGCATGCATCGAGATCGTAAACTGCGGTTTACGAAGCATCGTATCGTGATTTTTCATTTAAAAAGTTACTCTCTTCATATCGAAAAGAGTAACAACACATGGAATCTTTACGAGACAAAGTTCCATTTCACTGCATTATAACTGGACCGACGAACTGTGGGAAAACAAAGTATCTCATCGAACAACTCCGAGTACCATTTCGTAAAGTTTTTGAGTACATTGTCCTGGTCTGTCCAACGTACGCGAAAAATAAAACGTACAGAGGTTTCGCCGAGGGTGATAAGAGATTCTTTGTCTTATCACCAGATGCCTCAAATTTTGATGAAATCAATGATTTATTGATCGATTCTGAAACTATTTTCTCAGGCACGAACACGTTACTCATCTTGGATGATTGCGCCGTTTCAAAAGATCTTAAGAAACGTTCAAACAAGTTCATTGATCTTGCATTTTCAGGAAGGCACATAGGATTATCAGTTTGGGTACTCACTCAGCAACTAACATCGATATCTAAACCATTCAGAGATAATGTTGCCTGTGTCGTTTCATTTCACAATCCATCGCAAGTTGGAACTAAAATGTTGTTTGAGGACTTTGGTGGAAAGTTAGATTCTGAAGTTAGAAAGAATTTTATGGAGTTATTGAAAAAGGAAAAGTATTCGAGGTTATGTTTCTCTTTGAGACATCCTTTCGAAACTTATTTAGAGATTCCAGGAACGATTTTGAAATAAAGGATGGGACAAGTTGACGAATACATGAAAGAAGATCCAAAAGGGGAGGATATGCCCGACACTCCATCACCAACACAAAGAATAGTTGATGAAACGATTGAAGCTGAAAGGGAATCTTTGGCCATTCTCGCATCTCTCGGGAGCACGAAGGAATTCTTGGGTGTTGAAATGACACTTGGTGATGTTGCTAAATTATCATCGAAGGACGTTTTGAAATATTACACTCGTTACCAAGTCACAATGGGCAAACAGGTAACCGGCGGATTGGTAGATTCTGCCCTCCAAGCGTCATCCAAAGTGATTTCTTATGCGTTACCCATAGACGACACTGATGCTCTTGGAAAAGACTTGAAGGGTGATGAATTGGTAAGGAGAGAATTATCCAACTTAGTTGGACTCTTAGTGTTACGCGGTGGGAGGTTCGTAGCACTTGCCAGCGGTTTATTCCAGGTCATCAAGCATATCAAATTTAGTGAATCCAAGGAGACTCCCAAGAGAAATCTAGATGATCTTGAAGGTGTTCTAGAGGTACCTCCCAACACACCTGAAGAGTTACTTTAGAGAATCAATACGTTAATTTTAATGAAAAAAACTGGAAAGATTAATTGGTAAATCCAGAAAATGGGTGTCTCAGTAAGTGAAACTGAAAGGACGTGAAATCTTGGTGAGATCATTACTTAAGATTTTTTCGAGAAAAGACCTGGTCAACCTTTTCTGGGATTAATTTTGAGTAGTAATTTTGCTCTTGGTTTCCCCGTTCTATCTAAAAACTTGCTGAGACACAAAAGGTACTCTAACGCGGTGTATAGCTCTAGGGAGCCTGACACGTCTCAAAGAGATGCAGCGCAACGGTACCGCCATGACAAGACTGAAACCACAACAAGTACTTTTTTTCAACTTCATCGTTCTTGATAAGATCCTGACCAAATCTTATCATGGACTTTGATAATCAAAAAGAGTACACAAAAACTTTTGACATAAGGATCATAAGCTGGGCAACAACTACACACCAGTAGGTTAATCCCAGCTGCTCTATAATGATCCGCGACTTTGAGAGTACAACTGGTAACATTCCTGGCCAAAATGTTATCGTAGAACTCTTTGACGAAAAAACTTTACCGACTGTTTTACCGTGTGGTGTATTTTCAAGTGCACCCGACAAAAGCATATAGTAGGAGGAAAAAAGCCTACGGTCCTTCAGACCCTGCTCAACCTTTGAGTAAACTAGGGAACCTCATGACACGTTGTTCTCAAAGAACTCTTTTGACGACAAAAAACTTAACGTTTCATTACCCATATCGGGTAATCAAACGAATAAAAAGTGAGTTAGAGAACTCTTATCTTATATGTATAAACACAAAACGCAAAAACAATGAGCAATACAATGAGCAAATCAAGTGAAACACATCAAAACGACATCCTTATTGCATTAAAAGACTTTGAATCCTTCGACTGGGATTCCATTGTGGTTGAAGAACCAGTGACTCACACGTTCAAGACCATGAAAGGTGGAAATCCTCTTGAAGTTATAAAATCGGAGGTGTTCTTCAAAGGACCAAATGGAGAGAAGCAACGCATCTTCTTCGAGTTAGCCCCACAGACATTCTGGGGAACAAATCCATCCTACCCATTTGGTGCGGCGAAGTATAAACAGATACCTGAAAACATCGATGGTTTTCAAGTGTGTTACCCTCTCACTTCCACTCAAACGATATACAGACCCACGAAGGATGAACAGGCAACCAAGTTTGTTCTCGATCAGATTTGGGAAATTACATGCGGAGCTATGAAACGCTTCTGCAGTGTAAAAGACAAAGAAAAGCGCAAAGTCCCAGCTCCAACTTACGCCTCATTTGTAACTTCAATTAATGAAGGTGACTGGTCACTCGCTGTGAAACCTCTGTACGATTACACTTACGAATTAAACAGGAAGAAAGAAAAGGTCCCAGACGAATCCAAGCCACAGAAAATGTACCTCAGACTTGAAACGAGGGGAAAGGGTGATAACCTGAAGTGTTTCAGTAAGATTTACGGACCCGGGGATAGATTAGTTTCTCCTTACAAGTACATTTCTACTTACGGTGAAGGGCATCCCATAATCTGCTGGAATCACATCTTTTGGGGAGCTCACGGTGCAAATTCTAGCTACGGCGCTTCAGCGAAGTTATTAATGACTGAGATGAATTTCTGTCCAGTTAAGGTTCAGTCCTGTGTACCGAAACGACGCATGCTTCCACCGAACAAAGGGAAAGTTGAAGATGACATCAGTGATGATGAAGAGGATGAGGACTTTCTACTTCTTGAAGATTAGAGAGAGAATCAACTTAAGGAATATTACTTATTATACATCATAATAAGTAATCAATGTCTGAAAAAGATATTTACCCAGCTCTCATGGAAGTTGCATCGTACATGCATGAAAATCCTGAAGAAGCTTATACAATGATGAGATATTTACCTTTTCCAGAAGAATATGAAATAGCAGAACAAGTACGAACTGAACGCATCGTTGATCAAAAACTTGCACCTATAGAGCGTCGCTTCCTGGTTAGACTTTTTTCCTTTTTATTATTTGACGGAGTGTTTGCCGCATTTTCTCTGTATAAATATTTAAAAGGTGCGTGTGTGAACCAACTTAAGAGTATTACTTCTTTTATTTCAAAATCATGAGTAAAGCTGTTGATCAAATTACAAAAGATCCTCAGGAGAGTGAGAATCAAAAGACTCCTCCTAGAGAGAAAGATCCGAAGAAAGTGGCTGCAGGTAAAAAGTTAGCTGAAGCTAACAAACTAGCTAGGGCGGCACTTGCACGTGAAAAGAAACGTGAAGAAGAAGAAAAGAATAAGCCTCCTCCTACTGATGACTCTGAAGATACAGAAAGTTCTTCTGAGGCTTGGATGCCAGAATTATCCTTTTCAAATGTATTGACCATCATCGGTCTTGGTTTCGCGGCATTTAATGCGTACATGATGTACAGGAATAAGTCTGGTGAAGTCTTTGAATGGCACCCAGTGACAACTGTAATGCCACCAAGAAAGGAATCACCACCTCCTTCCAAAATTCCAGTTCCAACTCCTCCACCATCACGAGAGACTCCTCATCCAAAGATAGGTATGTTGTAAAAAGTATCTTAAAAGCTTCGTTATTTAACATCAAATAACGATGTCTAAAGAAGAAAATAATTTGATCAAAATCGTCACTGATTCTGCAGTTATTGTGGGATTGAGCGCCGGCGTTGGTTTTATCGCTAAGAAAATGATGAAAGAATCATTTCTGAGCAATCCATCATCGAATATTATGAATTACGGTAAATGGGTTGCCGTCCTTTCAGGTGCAACAGCGCTTAAAGATTACCTTGAAAAACAAAAAATATTACCAAAAGGAGTTTAAGGTTATGAGATATCTTTTTTAAAAATAATGGCCACGATTGCAATGATGGTAGGCGGTGCTATCTTGAATGCCACAACGTTCGTCGGTGGATCTTATCTCGCAAAGTATCTCACTGGGGATCAGAATCATGATGTTGAGAGGAAAAGGCACGATAAAGCCCTTGAAAGGTACCAAAGAGATTACGAAGCGTATCATGAGAAGAGAAATAAACTCTTGGATTGGTACGCAAAGGAAATGAAGATGAAACGAGAAGGTGAACAACATTTCATCGATACGGATGAAGCTTTGAAATTATATAGGAAAGTTCACGCATCGGAGTATCACCTTGGTCCTGAACCTAAATTCTCAGATTATTACAGACCAAGTTCAGGTCAAAGAACAGGCGAAATGGTTTACGTTGGTGGTGGAATGTTGGCTTTGGGGTACGTTGCAAGTAAATTCTTGTAAGAATTATCATGTTAAAAGTAATTTCGTTATTAGAAACAAATAACGAAATCATGTATGAAGGAGGTATAGACGACACTGATCCTCTGATTATCAATCAGGGAAATGAGAATATAGATGATGATGGTGGCATCGTAAACCAAAATTATGATGATGGGAATGATCCAGGTGCAGGACCCTCACAGCTTAATGAACCAGGGGCTACATCTACTCCGAAACCTGGAGATATGGAATTAGAGAAACTTCGTAAGAAAAAAAATATCGTAGATGATACATCTACAAGTCATCAAGGGGGAGTAGAAGAAACATCATTCAATGAGGGTGATGATATTGATGAAGAAGCAAAGAAAAGACATTTGGCTTACATTGACAGTATTTTAGAAAATAAAGGCTCTGCTGAAGAAAGAATTAAAGTTGCATTCAGAGGCGAATTTGATGCACCGCGTGCGAAAAACTTATTGGGTATTGATCAATCTACCGGTGATGTTACTTTCACGCATAAAAGTAAGGGTTCCGTACCACACGTGATCATTTTTAAAGATGGAGTGATAAACAAAAAAATCTTTGAAAACCCAAAACAATTTACAACAATTAAACAAGACCTCGGTAATCCTTCATTAGAATATGTCGAGAGTTATAACAGAAGGTTGCGTGGTCTTGCTGTTAAAGCTGACGATTATGCAACTGCCATAGAGAATAGGGCTAGGGAAAAAGTCGAAGCGTTACAAAGACGTGTTGATGAACTTCAGAATCAACTTCATGAAAGAGATACTTATCAGAGAGATATCACAGATGCAGAAATGTACATCGATTGACTACATAAGGAATTACAACTTGCAAATCAAAATACACAAATAGCTAGAAACCAAGATGCCAATCAAGAAGTAATTGATGCTTATAGAGAGCAAAGTAAAGAGATTTCTGACAGATTGAGAGAATTGAGTGATAGGATGAATAGATTGAATCCAGAAGGACTTGATGAACACGCAGGTAGAATTCAAGAATTGAATGAACAATTACACGAAGCAAAAGGTGCCCTGGAAGAAGCAGTTGAAAGATTAGAAGAAGCAACCAATGTTCGAGAGAGGGTCGAAGAGCGTTTAACATTAAGAGAAAAGATCAAACAAATATTCAAGAAACATGGATTTACAGTTGTTGCCGTAGTGACAGCCGTCGGAGTTGTCATTGGGACTATTGTATCGAGTCTCGCGAAAGGTTTAGGCAAAGTTGCGCGTGGAGTTGGAAATGGCTTGAAGACACTTGGAAAGAAGATAGGGCAGATTTTACCTGGGATGGTTGGCGCGATCGCCAGTTTCATCTTCAGAACGGCAGGACAAGTTATAGGGTTTTTAGGTAAACACGCGTGGCTTCTCATCATGGCCGTTGTCCTCTTCTTTGTAGAACAACTTAAAAACAGGAGATGATACTATTTCAAAATATGGCTACGTATTCAATCACGATGATGACTCCAGAAACACGGGTTTATCTAAATCCACCTTTCCGTAAGCCGGTGAAGTACATTGAACTCCTAGAGTGTCACTCTCCAAGTGAATGGATAACATTAACTCAAAGGGAGGAAATTACTATCAAGTTGAGCGAAAGGGAATCTATAGGCATATCCTTTGTAGCGGGTTATTATTCATTAGAAGCTTTACGTTATAGAATTAACAGAAATAGCGGAGAAAGTAATTTGACTATGTATAGTGATGGAGTTCGATATTACCTGTTTTCAAAGAAATCTGATGAAGTGAAAGTTACAGAGAAGTTGGCTGACGCTCTTGGTGTTCCGAGGAAAATAATAAAAGGTAAGGCGTATATGATAGATCATCCACCAAAAAAGCTTATCAAAGTATATTGCGACCTCGTAGAAGAACATTCCTCATACGAAAGTGATGATTATAAAGAAAGAAATAAAGGCCCTTCAGCTAATTTTAGTGACAAGGGATCTACCAATATTATAACTTCACAGCTATTGGCGGTCGTTCCATCTCAGAGGTACCCTATTTTGGAAGTCTCAGAGAGTAAGAATCCAATCAACTACTTCACCGTGAGCATTTTAGATGAAAAGGGTAATAAGCTTAAATTCTACAACGGACCTATCAGAATTAATTTAAAGCTTTCTTTCTAGATAAAATAAATTCATGGATAGACCTGAGTTGTATCCGAATTTAAATGAAGTTAATGATTCAAACAATCAAGCTTCACCAGATCAAACTTTCAGACTTCAAAAGGCTTGTGATGCATTAAATGACATCGAAAAGGAACTGAAGCATTACGATGCTGTTTGTAAAAAGTACAAACGAGTAAGAGGAATATTTACCAAAGTCTCCGTTGGTACTGGAACTCTTTCTGTTATTCTTTGCGGGAGTGGAATAACAACATCTCTCACTGGGTTTGGAGCAGTGGTGGGTGTTCCTTTGGGTGCTATCGGAGGATTGTGTGGCGGTATTTCAGTTAGATGCGCAGTTGCATCAAAAAGTCTCTCACATAAAGTGAGTAAACACGAGCAAACTACATCTCTAGCGAAGGCAAAAGCAAACACCATCCGAGGTTTAGTATCCAAAGCTTTGAATGATAACAACATCAGCGATAAAGAGTTTTCTCTCGTCTTGGGTGAAGTGGACAAGTTCGATAAGTTAAAACAATCCATTCGACGAAAACACCAAAAGGAAACCGAAAAAAGGATGGATATGTCTCAGATACGAAATCAAGTAAAAGCAGAACTTCTAAAGGAACTCACAAAACCCGCACGTTGATCGTTTCATATGAACGAGGACCTAAGGGATGGAAAATCAATGCATCGAACATGAAAGAGAAGTGGTGATTCTGAGTCTTTTAAAGATATAATCTTATTATCAGAAACAGATAATAAGATGAAACTGTTTGACAAATTCAAATTACACTTCCCAAATGCAAATCTCTCGAAATTCACAGAACAGGATTTCATGGGAAGACAGAACGTCATGTTCCACGGTAGTGATGGTGGTTTAACTGCCGTATTCGATGATTACACGCTTCAAATCAAACCCTCTCTTTATTTCTTTGATGAAATGAAACGTGAATTGGGGTTATCATCAGGATTTCCTTTGGCTCTCACATTAAATACAGCGCCGAAACTCTTCTCGCCAGCGATTCCATTCAGTGAAACACCACAATCTTACCAGTTAGGTGATAAGTTAACAAATCAGACGATATATGTAACACCTACAGATCATTTCAAAATAAGCTTTAGAAATATCTTTGATAGCGATTACCTGAAACTTACGCATCATAGTGGTGCGGAGGCGCATCGCTGGATAAGAGCACCTAATGTCCATTACTGGCCGCAACAGCTCAACTTTGCTCTTTGGTGTGCAACAACTGGATGTGGAATTAGCTCGAGATTGTTATTTGAAGAGAAACTTGCGGGAGCAGTTGATATCGATCAGACGGACAGTGAATTATCTTTACCTGTTCAAGTTAGATCTTTCTTATATTTTCACGTGTACTTTACTGTGAGACGAATCTTATTCCAACTTGGCGGCATTCAAAGTGCAACTGCTCTTCCAGGCGATTCTGTATTCGAGAAGGAAGATTGTAAATACGACGTACCATCTTACCACAGGTTATGCGATGAATTTGATGTACACCCTGATACGGATTTCCGCTTCAAGAACGGTGGAAATCATGGTTTAGGTGACGTTTACATCTGGATCAGAGGATATCGGGAGACTGGTTACCTGTACCCTGGCCATTTCAAATTCAGCGATGAAGGTGGACGAGCTGAAGATGGTAATCTAATTCAGTACATTTTCAATACAGAATCTGGTAAACAGTACGAACATTTTGTAATTAATAAATCTCACGGCCTTACAGCTCCAGGTTTAGGCAGGATCAATCAATCCATCGAAGCTTTCGTGTATTGCATCTTAGGATCTCAGGTGAATGTTCGTAGTACTATCGTTGGAGAGAGTGGAAGTGCACAAGAGGTTCGGGATGAATTTCTTGTGTTATTTGAAGATGCAATCCGACAGACTGACATCAGTAAATCTGTCCAACGATTCCAACTCGCTATAGAAGAAGCAAAAGTAAAGTTGGATTTGGCGGTATCACCGAATACGTGGTTGATGCCATCTTTTATGGTGATCAATACCGAAAGTGTCATTGGGTATAATAACGAACTGAAAAGAGCAAGTCATACGATGAAACTGGGTGTCAATCCAGGTATCAACATGGCGATTAAGCACGTTGGTATTAAACATAACCTCGGGAGGAGTAAAGTTAAACTTGCACATGCAGTACGTAAACGTCTCAATATCATTGAAGAAAAGAACCCTGTGGGTAGGGACCCACCTAGTGAATCTCATACATCTCAAAATAAAGAATCACGCGTTGGTGGTACCACAAAGCATGAACTTAATTTGATCGCGTTGATGTTATTTGCTGGTGGGATAGGATGGTACCTATTCCGGTGAAAGTGATTGGGTAGTTTTTCATAACTCGAACTGAGTTATGAAAATTATAGTTTTGTTCCTTAACAGAACATGTAGAGGTATTCCTCATACATATGATAAAGTACTTCTTCTTCTAATTCATCTTCTTCATCAGACATTTGGTATGCCCAGATGTCATTCAATAATTCTTTCGCAAAAGCCAGTTTCATGGCTTTTTCTTCTGACACCACTCCAAATATCGTCCTTGTACCTGGTGGTAGTTTCATCAACGCATCAACCATTTCATCATTGCTCATGCAATCAGTTCCATTGATGCCGTAATCTTTACATATGGCTATCAATTCCAACCGTTCTAATAGTTTATGAAGACCATGTTTCTGCATGTAAGCAAAGTGATTTTCCTCCTCTTGTTGTTCGCGGTCGTGCTGGATCAACTCATCCTCCAACTTATCGGCGATTGCGTCTAACTTTTCACTTGTCATGTTTTCTGCCATTACAAAAATACATCATTTGTATATTCCATTTTTCTGCAATTCTCTACATTTTGGAAAAACACTTAGAGATAAACTTATTTCTATTTCAAAATGGGACTCACGACAGATCTTAGAGATCAATTGAATTGCCGCAACGTGAAGCAACTGAAGACGCTCGCGAAAGAGAATGGAATCAATCTTTCGTGTCCTAAAAAGGCTGATCTCGTTGATGCTCTTTACAAAAAGATATCTGATGATAGAGCAAAAGAAAGAAGGAAACGACGAAAATGGTTACGGGGATAATTTCCTCTTTTCCAGCCATGCACCTTGTCCACCAAAAGTGCATACTCGTTGACAAATAGAGTAGTGTTTTCACCATTCAGGATGTCTGAATGGTGATGATGAGCTTTTTTAATTTCTCACAAACCGTATGATCTACCTTCTCTATCTAGAGATCTCATCTCTTGAAAGTTATTTTCGATATCCTTGGCAAGTTCACATAAATACCTATAAACAACTCTTTTTCTTCTTTCAACTTCAGAGGGATGTATATACCCAATTCCTTCAATCACCCCACTAGCTTCAAGTTTTCGCGCCAACAGATTCGCATCAACGTCAAGTGGGTCGGTAGTACTTAATCTTTCAAACTCACTTTGAAGTTCCCTATTTCGATTTGCTAAAATTCCCATCGCATAAAAATTATCGGGTAACGCTCGTATCATTTCATGTCTTTGATCAAGGATATTCTGAACCGTATCGTTATTAACTCTGTTACGAATTCTATCTAAGTCTTCATCACTGAGATTCTCACATCTCAAATCTGCCCGACAATTGCAATATGGACATCTCGGAGTTTGAAGTTTCTTGATGCACTCTAGGTGGAATGTATGTCCACATTCAAGAGTAGCTTTATCTTCAATCTCCATTGGAGTTAAGCAAACTGCACACTCAATATCTTTGTTTTCCATTTCTGCCTATTACTCAAATATCAGCATTTTTTTATCATTTTTCCACATCGTTCGATGAAAATCATTCGCGCGCAATCTCGCACATTCATTGGGGCCTTAATGGGGCATTACGTCATATTAATTGGGCGTCACGCTAAATGCATCTTTTTATCTAAAAACTCGCGCATGCGCGGAAAAATCGGGCCAGAACCCGCATATTACATATCTC
>JAOBRB020285708.1:0-11246 GCA_027575285.2 Zoanthus pulchellus | reverse complement strand
TTGAGTATGTCACAGGCTGCCCGTTCTGCATCAGTACAAATCCTATTCCACTGGAAGATGCATCTCCTTGACCTTCTGCAGGTTCGCTTGAATTGAAATATCGGAGGACTGGTGTTGAGGTGACAGCATGTTTCACACTTTCAAATGCATTTTCTTGCTCAGTTGACCATTTCCATTCAGCAGCCTTGTGAGTCAATCGTCGTAGCAGTTCGCAAAGATCAGAGAGCTTGCTCAGAAACTTTGACAGGTAGTTCACGAGGCCCACCAGACTCGTAACTGCAGCTACATCCTTTGGTCTTTCCATGTTTAGTATGGCTTTAACTTTGTTTGGGTCAGGTGTGACTCCCTCAGGTGTTTGTACATGGCCAATAAATGGAGTTTCTGAACACTTAAGTTGTAGTTTCTCTCGATTTAGCTTCAAATTTCTCTCTCTGCATCTGTTTAAGAGCTTCAGAAGATTAGCATCATGGTCTTTCACTGCTTCTTCCATACTCGTACCACGGCCTGTAATCAGAATATCATCTGCAATCTTGTAAATTCCACTAAGGCCTTCAAGATTCTAAACCAACTTCCTCTGAACGCATTCTGGGGCAGGAGAGATTCCAAAGGGCATTCTCAAATATCTGTAGCGGCCCCAGGGAGTCTGAAACGTGGTTAATTCACTGGATTCTTTATCCAATTGCACTTGTAAGAACCCATCTTTAAGGTTTGCTTTTGAAAACACTTTCACATCAGTCAACTCAGGTAGAATGTCCTGGATAACTGGGAGTGGGTACTGGCTGCGCTTAAAAGCTTTATTTAGATGTTGAGCGTCTATACAAACCGCAACCCTTAGTTTCCCATTTGGCTTCTCTGTAACAACAAGACTTGACACCCAGTCTGTTGGATCTTCCTCTTTGACTATTACATTTGATTTCTCCAAGGAAGCCAGTTCCTCTTTTAATCGGTCCTTTAAAGCAAGGGGCACACGACGAGGAGGCATTATTCTGGGCACTACACTTGTGTCTACTTCTAAGTGAAGTATCCCTTCCATACAGCTGGAAGTATCCCTTCCATCGCTGTAATTAGTTGAAATTTGCTCCATAGTAAGACCTTGGTAGTCAATTACAGTGTCATCAACATGCCAGATGTTTTCTCGTTGAACGGCAATCAATCCCATTTTCTGTGCGGACGTGCAGCCTAGGAGTGGTATGTAATCTTCATTAATGATCACAAAGTGAACAAAATACCTCTTCTGATTTTTGGGGTTGCATAGATTAACTTTTGCCACTCCACATACATTTAAATTTGACTTAGAATAAGTTGTTAGTTTCAGATCAGTCGGATTAACAACAGTGTTTTTCGGCAAAAATTTACGGGGTAGCACATTGCACGAAGCTCCCGAATCAACTTGCATCTTTACTAAAGCTCCTTCAATTTCCATGTGTGCAAATATTTTACTCTTGCATTCTGAATTTTCCACAGACAGAATTTCCTCTTTTGAAGAATAACTTTGGTCGCTGTTTTCTGCAATCTGGTGAACTTTCGGCTTGTTTTTAAATCGATAAGAACTTCTTTTGGAATCGTGAGACTTATTTTCACATTTCACCGCAAAATGATTAGATTTTCCGCATGACGAGCATGTTTGGCCATATGCAGGACATTTTTCTCTTTTTCTTTCATGTTGCCGACCACAAAACTTGCATTCATCCACACGCGGATTTTTCAGAAATTTTTCTTTTCCTTTGATCGCCTTAGATTTTTTGAAATTTTCTCGTTTTGACTTTGAAACGAAATCTACTTCTGTGGGCTGTTGGCTTGGCGCCATTTCTTTGATCTGTGCCATCGCGGCTTCAGCGGTGCGACAGATATCCACACATTTTGTTAGAGTAAGCGACGATTCTTGCAATAATTTTCTTCTGACTACATCATCTCGAACACCACACACAATTCTGCCACGGATAATATTGACCATTAGAGCTCCAAACTCGTATGTTTCTGCCAGCGCTCGGAGGGCATTCACATATTTTTCAATTGATTCCGATGGTTCCAGTGCTCGATTGTTAAATTTGTATCTTTCGTAAATAACATTAGTAGTTCCGATACAATGAGTCTCCCACAACTCCAGAACCTTATTTATGTCAGATTTCTCTTCCTCGCTTGCAAATGGTAGATCATTGTGAATTTCAAGCGCTTCTTTCCCAATACACGTAATAAATGTAGCAACACGAAGACGGCTTGTTTTGTTGCGAAGGCCGGTCACTTCTTCATAAGCATCCTATACTTGTCGCCATTGTTTCCACTATTTACTAGGATTTCCACTTTGAATTTCAAGTTTCGGCGGCAGAGATACATTACACATAAAAGAAGTAGTTGGAATTGACTGTTGACTCGCGGTTCCTTCATTTGGTTCACTCGGTATTTTGACTTCACTTGGTCGCCTTTAACGAGTAAAAATGTCAAATTCCGTCGATTAAAATTACTTTTCAACAACTAAACACACAAATGCTGGATCCCGGCACTTCTGACACCATATAACGAACTTGGTTTTAATAGCTCAATTTAACGTATATCAAAATAAATTCAACAAGCATGTTTTATAAATTGACTCTAAAACTCCGTCAAGTAAAATCACAAAGCAAAACTAAAATCACGTGATGTGATGACGAAACAATGCACTATTGTTACAGCTGACACCCTTTTTTGCCATTAGGTGTTTTAAGTTGAAATCCATATTACATAGTTTTATGATTACAAGATTGAAAATAAAACCTATTCTTTCTAAAAAATGGTGACCAAATTGAAATCCTCGACGATGTTTTTAAATAAGCACAGCCGCCAAAAGATGACCTACAAAATAACTTAGCTTGGAGCAGTGTATGTATTTACACCAAGCAGAACATTGTGATATTGATCATAATTGAATGCAAACTGATTGATCAGTGCACATTAATACAAGTTGGCAACTGTCTGCTTGTTTTTTATTATGGGATTGTATAATAAAGTTGATATATAATAATTAATACCTGACAATTGCAATGTCTACGTTTACTTAGTACTAGTACTTAAGTTTTACTATTTTTATTTAACTTGTGATTGATTTGTTTTAAAATGTACCTACAATTATAATGCTATTAATTAATACTTTTAAAAGGGAACTCCAAAGAAGGACTCGGGTTAAAAATGTTAGCATAAAATTCTTTTTGGCTACGGTGTAAAATTTTTCATTTTTTTAATTGTTTCATCTGTAGATACATTGACACAGCATTCTATTTGTTTATTTATAAAATTATGTCATAATTGCAGACCAGTTACCAGTGCATCAGGTAGACATGTTCGTCTGGGAACGGTGCGTATTACAAGCTTAAATTTGTATGCTATAGCTGAAGTTTATTAACAGAACTTAATATTCATAGGCATGCATTAACTAAGAAAAATGATTACTTACATTAAATGTACACCTTTAAAAAAAGCAAAACACTCCTTTTAATATCTTCTATTTACTACCCCCTGCAATTTGTTGAGTACAGCCCTGAATATATGTTGACCTATTTAAAATCTATTGTGTTTAAATTTCAGGCCTCAATGTTGTCACAGCCAGATGGACCATTTATCAATGTAGCAAAACTAAATTTAGCAAAATATGCTCAGAGGCCCAGCCTAGCAAAGGTTAGTTTTTCATATTTGTTACTCTATAATTTTGGAATGCGATCTGAGACAACCTTAAGTTTGGCATGGTGAAATGGTTGAGAGTCTGTGCACAGAGATCTGTCCATACTCCATCAAGAGAACTTTCAATTTCCACATTTTCCGTTTGAAATATTTCGCTTTGGAATCAGAGTCCAAAATTTACTTTTTTCATACAGTTGCCAACTAAAAGAATTTTTAGTTTTCAGGGAACAAAAACAATTACTAAAAATTGCCATTATTCTGTATCGTAGGGACCTGCACGCACTCTGATAGGTCAAAAATCCATGTTTTATCAGACGTTGTTCATATTCCAGGCACTGGAATTCCACGGGAAAAAAATTCTGCGTCATTTTTCTGTCCAATGCCACGGCCAAAAGTAGAAATTCTGTACAGACTCATCACTTCTCTCACCATTACCTCTGGAACACCTCTCTTCCTCAGTGTCCACTCCACTACCTTTCTCGGAACCCTTCATAAATTTCACTTCCACTTCATCATTGTCTACGTTAGTGACTATGCCACTGAACATCTTGCATTGTGTGTGAGAAGTAGTAAGTTTCACTCTAAACATCGTACCGCCCATGTGTTGGTTGCTGTTGAGAGTTGTTGTCAGTCACAGACTCACAAGCACAATTACAACATATTTTTAGGATGAGAAGGCCTTTTGCTTCCATTTATGTAACAAAACATCTCAAGTTTTGAATCTGTGTAAGTTTTAGACAAGTACAAAAAAAATTAATTGTAAAGTAGGCTTGGCTGAGACAAAAGCCCATGATTTGAACACAATTCTGTGATTCCACAAAATTGAGGCAATGCAGAATTCTAGAATGCCTGATATTCCAACATTTTTGTTAGAGATGGCAGAAAACATATGCTTATTAGTCTGGAATTAAGACACTCAGGAGTTCTCTGCAAAGCAGCAGAAAGTTTTGAAACCAATCTGAGTAATTGATCAAATAAACAAGAAGAGGCGAAATCTGTTGAAAAGTCAAGCAGTATGCAAAGTCTGTATAATAAAGCACATAGAGAAGCCTAAGCTACAGTCTGTCAGTGATAAAACACTCTTGATGTTTCAGAACATTCTTGACAGAAAACACAAGCCACAGTTTCCCTCGTGTTTTTCAAAGCCAGCCAAGCTTTATTACAAAGACATTGTTTAGGCATCGTTTTTTGTTAAATAAAGTGAAAAAATATTGTGAACGACCAAATATTCACAACAGCAGAAATTATTAGCCTTAAAATAAATTCCCAGCAATAATTGGATCGTGAATTGTGCTACAGTATATATTGTAATTGCTTTTATTTTGGTGGAAATGTAAGATGGGATTTCCATACATTTTATATGGTCAGAGGAAACCGCTAGAACAATTATGATTTGTAAATGATAGCTAAAATTTCTGCAATTTAAAAATTGCAGAATACATTTGTTGTGGAGGCAATTCAACTCGGTTTAATTTCATACCATCCTATAATTCATTGATATTATTTCTTACATGATATTAAAAACCTTGAAACAAACAAATTATCTAGAAGTCTTGATTTTTGTTTATCTCAGGCGTGGTGGAAGTGAGAAGGGAGGGGAGGGGAGTGGTGTGGGGAAAGGTGACTGAAGAAAATTTTGGATACTTTGTGGACAGAAAGCAGAGATCTTCTAATGACCAATTAAAACATGTAAATACTAATGTATATGTCATGTGTGCGGTGGTTACTAGCGTTCATTTCTTCCTCTGAGCACTGTGACCCAGGTTTGATTCTAGCTTGGGCATAATATGTGGGATGAATTATTGATCAATTTGACTCCAAAATTTTTCTGCCTTCACAAAAGCTACTGACTACCAGCTTGCTGTGGTTCTATGCTTGCTAAGGTCATAATTAAATGGATCATATTGTCGTTTCTCTTTTCTCTTTATATATATCAGTGCTGGCTGTGTTCAGCAACTCAAACCAAGACCTTTTAATTTTCTCACACAAATGTTCGTAAGCACAGATTTTGAAGCACGTGGTCGGCCTTGTTCCCGTGGCGTCTCGTTCTTACTGTTTTTGTGTGCTTGGAGAAAGACTTAAGGCATAAATTAAAAAAAAAAGTAATGAAGCGGCTGGGGTCTATTTTAGATTTTTGTTCTGTAGCTGGGAAGAAAAACGTTGCAGATATAACTGATCCTGATGATGCAGATCAAAGCAAGAATGCAAAAGAACGTGAACCTTCGGAAAATTCAATAGAAATGGAAAGACGAAAATGTGTTGACTTCCTTATGTGAAAATATTTACAAAGTGCAATTTAGGAGTATTTGGTGCATTACACAGTATTAAAAGTAATAAAAAAGTTGGAAATTAGAGCTCTTTAATAGGTATTAGCACATCTGTACGGATTACACGTTAAATATATATATTATGATATTGGTCACCAAAATTTTGCCTTTGGCAATCCTGCTGTAATTTCGAGCCCTGTAATATGTCTTATATCTTTTATGTTGATGTTGATAATCAATATAGTTCCTTATGTGCGGTTGTATGATGATGTCACTAATGCCATTAATAATAATCTACCTGGCAGGCCCTGTTTGAGTATGTGTTCCATCATGAAAACGACGTGAGAAATGTAAGTACAGAATACAAGATCAAGGCAACACAGAATTATATGTAGCAATCAAGAGAATATAAATATATTATATTTTAACTTTAATCATTTTTCTGAGAAAATTGATTTAAAATATATTGTATCTGTAAGGTCGAAAAAAAAGAGAGAAAATTAACTAGTGGTAAACTAGTGTTAGGCGCGTTGATGTTTCTAAAGAAACAATTTAGTGATAAATATGTGAATTATACACCGTATGTAAAAGAAAGAATACTTATTGATGTTTCGGACGTTAGTCCGTCCATGGAGTAAAGATAAGAGAAAAAAAATGGTGAGTTCATTTAAGGCAAAGAGAGGAGAAATTAGCCAATAGAAACAAGGTAGCAATGGAAATTAAAAACAACAAACGATTTGAAAAAACATAAAAATGAATAAATTAAAAGAAAGTGAGGCGTTAATTTATCCCTTTAACATTAAATGTACCCAATCGATGAATGAGTCGCACCTCTTTGGTTTTCAGCTGTCGTTGTCACCACTAACCAAAAATAAACCAAAAACAATAAAATCCGAAATAGAGTGGTTAAACGAATTAAGGTGCCGGGAAACTGGTGTAGTTGAATCATTACGAAAATCATAGAGATGTTACCGGATACGATCACCTAATCGGCGGCCAGTGTCACCAACATATAAAAGATTACAGCAAGAACGTTCGATGCAGTAAGCAACATTAGAAGTAATTCAATCAAAATGATCAATTATTTTAAGTGATGAGTTTGGACCATGCAGGGATGTGAGTGTAGGGACAAGTAGAACAAATAGGACGAGAACAACGAAACGTTCCAGGTTCTTTAACAGAGTAAAGAGTGCCTAGTAAGAGTGAACAACACCGACTTTTCTTACTTTTAAAGACAAACAAAATAAATTGATTACTTTAATCTAAAAAGCTAGATTCCCATCAAAGTAAAAAGCAGTATGTTTAAGTCGTAGTCATTGTTTTCTTTTAAAGATATATAGAAAATGAAGGGTCATTTATTTTTAAGAAATAAAGATGCCTTGAAGCTGTGTGTTACTTTAGAAATAAAAAACGAACCCGCGCGCTCTGTTCAGTTATAGAACCACGCGTGAACTTTTAAAAGTTCACGAAAGAAGTGCTGAAAGAACTTAAAATTCACAAGTGGTTCTATAAGTGAACAGAGCAAGCAGGACGAGCTTTATTTTATAAACTGTAAAACTACAGTAATCCATTATTCCCTTACGTAGCATTGTCTTGACGCACAAACTTGTAATTATTATTTTTTTTCCCTTTCTTTTTTGGTTGCCATATTTATTAAAACTGTACAATATCATTGTTTTTAAAAAAGAAAAAAATTATTGCCTTTAGTTAACATTCTTCAGATGCTGTTACTCATTTATCTTCGATGGAAGGATATAAAGCTTACATAGTTAGCTTAATTAGTTAGAAAACAATGATCACACAAATTTTCACATGTTGTTGACATGATTTAGCTGGGGTCTAACCAGGAACATTGTTGCTTAAAATCAGTATTTTTATCTTACCAACTGCCCCAACTCCTGAAAACAAGAAAATCCTTGTTTTGTTTGTTGTCGAGAAAGAACATTGAGCACTCATCTTTCGAAAACACTCAGGAGCAGATTTTGGGTTGATTTGTACTCTTTCTGCACCACATTTTCTGAACCGTTGCTATCATGGGAAAAATGTTATATAATTTTGTAGACATCACTGTCCAAATTTTAAGTAAAGCTAGATTTATCAATGTAAAAGATATTCTTATTTAGTAATGTTATCATATTATCCAAACAGGCCCTTGAACTAGCTGCTAAAGCAACAGAAGAGTCCCAGTTCAAGGATTGGTGGTGGAAAGTTCAACTTGCAAAGTGCTACTACAGGTAAGTTAGCACAGGAAACCCACAGTACATATACTCACCATATATCTTACTATTTTTCTATAATTATAGTCATTTTTTGTATACATCATGGTGCTCATTTTTCCTGGACTTCCTGGAAAACTCCTGGCTTCCTTTTGCCTCCGTGTTGGTCTGTCAGAACTGCGAGGTTTCTTCATCAAAGTTATATCTTCAAGCACCAAAACATTGACAGTA
This sequence comes from Zoanthus pulchellus, assembly GCA_027575285.2. NCBI lineage: Eukaryota > Metazoa > Cnidaria > Anthozoa > Zoantharia > Zoanthidae > Zoanthus > Zoanthus pulchellus. The sequence continues at coordinate 2,881 of JAOBRB020285708.1, read as the reverse complement.
AATCTTTTTTGTAAAGTAAATTATTAACTTACAGTTACTTTAACTTTGACTTTTTGCTGTATGTGCAACCAGTTTTACGATCATTTTGTTTTTGTCTGAGCTCTTCAAAGTTTGTTTCGCGCTTTTTATCGTGGTCGTGCGCACGCTGCTTAAGTTAAAACATTGAGCTCTTCAAAATTAGTTTTCGCGCCTTTTTACCCTGCGTGCGTCTGTCTTGGTGCTCGCGCGCTGCTAAGTTAAAAAATGGCGCCAAAAAACAGTTCTCGATCCAGTCTACTCTCGGAGAATGACCTCCGTCGTGAAAAAATATTCCGGTGCTTAAGCTCTCTAATAATAGAAAAAAGCAATGATGTGGGAGAGCATGAGAAAGGTGTTCCAGTGTTCTACAGGTCAGCGTTATATATTACTGTCTAGAAACACAATACTGTTTTATTCATTTTAGAAGATAACTTCACTTCAATCATTCTGAAAAAATTATTGTGCTGCACGATGTCATCCCGTGTTTTCTCTTCAGTTTTATAAAACGGAACTACTGTAAGCCAATCAGAGCGTTCGTTATTTTGGTCTTATTTTCTGTTATCATTTGGAAACACAACAAAGCTGTTATATTTTCTTACTATACTTTATAATTTATTCCTCAGGCTTGGAATGTATAGAGATTCAGAGAAACAGCTCAAGTCTGCTCTAAGAGATCAAGACATGGTGGACACGTATTTATACCTTTGTAAAGTTTATGTCCGACTTGACCAACCACTAACAGCAATAGAATGTTTCAAAAAAGTAAGTGCAACTGATCATTAATATTATTTTTGACTGTAATTACCTTATTGTCGTATTTTTTTAAATATATGATTCACGCGGTGTTGTGTGCTTCATATAGTATAGCCATTATTTTACATGCATGTTGCATTTTCTACAATATTCAAATGTTTTCAGAGACAAAAAATAAATCATGTCTTGGTAATTTCCACTTAGAAATACCAGCGGTATGTTTATTCCAGGGAGATGTACACCATGTGGCACAATGAACTATGTTCAACAATGAACTATGTTCAATGAATGAAATGATAAATAACTATTTGCGATTATGTGCAGTTGTTGAAAAGATTATTACAAAAAAAGTATTTTAGCTATGCTGAAATTTAACTTTAAATTCTCTTGATATTTATTCATTATTTTGCTAAATCTTAACTTTTTGAATAATTACAGGGTCTTGAAAAATTTCCTGGAGAAACTTGTCTTTTGACAGGGATTGCTCGAATTCACGAGGTATCGTTTAGAAAGTAAATTTATGATTCTCATGAATTTGATTTAATAAACTAAGTACTATGAAAATTGTTGTTAGTCAAGGTACAAGTCTTGTAAATATTAAGGTTACTGTTCAGTTTGAGACCCATGGAAATGACCAGAATGAAATTATTAGTTATAAAGTTTCACTTTTTAGAGTTTAACTAACCAACATTAAATTTCTGATTATTCTGGAGTTTTGTAGCTACTGCATGTGCACAAGTTGCTATGTACGTTGCTATCGGGAATGTCCGAGTGTCCCTCACTTTCGTTGTTCAGAAATTAATTTAACTTAAATCCCAATAAACGGGATCAGGGATTTCGGATAGCAGGTGACATTAAATTTTTAGAACTGATACAAAAAACTTTTGTATTTCGAAGTATTTAGAATTATTTTATGAAAAGAAAACTGAATTAAAATTCAAAATTTCCTGACACCAGTTTGGATATATTTGAATGTTACGTTTGCAATCCACCTCGATTGTGAATTGTAACATGCCGTTGTCTCCATTTGAATATGCAGGACTCGGTGGTCACATAGTTTTGGCGTTGCGCATCACTGAGTGTTATTTCTGTCTTTTAAGACTGTGACAAATTTTCGAGAGCTGACATTTAGCTTAATGAATTAATTGGGAATGTTTGTTCTCTGCAGTTTTTGTGTTTTCTGAAACATCGGTGTTCGTTTGTCAAAAAAAAGAAAGTTAGTATCTTGGTGTTGGAATTGACTTTTTCTTACAATATCTCTCATATATATTGAAACCTTGAACAGTTTAGCTCAGCTGGAAATTACCTGGAAAAGTTTTGGAATTTTGTCTTGAGCGAAGGGGAAGAACCCTGTTCTTTTTTCACTCAAGAGGACAACGTTTTCGATAAAAACTAAACTTTGATTTTCTTGAATTTCTGAGTGTACCGTAATCTTTAACCCTAAGAAAGCACTTTACAGAGCGCTTATGCATGTTTATATGATCATATTTGTATTTTATTTCCAAACACAGGAGCTGATGGAAATGACAAGTGCCGTGAAAGAATACAAAGATGTTCTCCACTATGATAACACACACGTTGAAGCCATCGCCTGTATAGCAACACAGCATTTCTACACTGATCAACCAGAGATTGCTTTAAGATTTTTTAGGTAAAACTGATTAATAACTATCATAATAGCGTTGCTGTCATTATCGTCAGCATCTTTAAGGTATTATCAAGTTCTTATTATCATCCCGCTTTTCTTATCTCTTTTAACCGCCTTCTGTTTATCCCAATTGGTAAGGCGCTAGTCTGCTGTGAGGGAGGCCTGGGCTCAATTCCCGGCCGGACCAACACTCAGGATCTTAAAATAACTGAGGAGAAGCTGCTGCCTTTGGTCTAACATCTGCAAATGGATAGATCTTTGCGTTTTCTCGGATAAGTACGCTAAACCGTAGGCTTTACCTCTCGATCTCTCTATCGAGGGACTTAAAAGAACCCACACACTTCTCGTAAAGAGCAGGGTGGTGATCCCGGGTGTTGTGTTTTGTCTCTTCAACTGAGGGCAATTTGCGTCAAGATAGCGGACTTTCTAAGACCCTCAAACTGTTAAAACCTGTATATATAT
>JAOBRB020285598.1:0-10000 GCA_027575285.2 Zoanthus pulchellus | reverse complement strand
TGTCTCAACGACATATCCTTCCACAGAAAACACAGTGATAATGGCAATGTTTGTCTCGAGTACTTTGCTCCCAATTAACTTTAATGAATTGCCTTTTACTGAGAGAGCGTTGACAGTATGATTGGCTGGGCAATGGTGTGGCTATAAGAGGATAAGACAAGAATGGCATCAAATGTGTTTTATATATCTCAGCACGAAAACATATGAAGAAATAAATCTGTTAGCAAACGCGGCGCTTTTGCTTAAAATACATAAAAACCTTAGTCAAAAGAAAATCAGTCATAATATAAAACTTTTGAAAATGTTATTTTTTATTATTTGGCAGGCAAAAATTTTTAATTGTAAATCTCACTGTTCAAATAGACATTGACCCAATAGATTGTCCTTGACATTTTATCTATATATAAAGATAAAAACTTAACGTCTTTACGGTTTTTTAGCACTTTGCGATAGCTATTTGCTTATTATTTTATCTTTTAAACTCATTCTTAAAAGGGTAAAGCTCTGCATTTAAATTGTTTGAAGTTATCATTTGTGTAAAGAGTCACAAAAGCTATGGAAAATGTAGTTATTTTGACAGGAAAGTGTCGTTCATTATAATGTTGCCTGAAAATAACACGACAAGAATGATTTATAGGAAACTCGAAACGCAAAGATGAAAGGATTTGCAAATAATCTGTTATTGATTCTCTGCTTGGAATCTTCTTTCACAAAATCATATAAGAATTTAAGTGGCTTTGGAATTTTCTTGTTTCAAGTTTCCGACTCCGGTTGGAGTCTTTCCAGCAAGTTTCTGCTCAAACGAAGAGCTGAGTTCTAAAGCGACATTTTGCTCTTCGCCGAGTGAGTAGTTATTGAGAAAGAATCAGCTCTCTCTTCTGCTTTAGTCCTTTCAGCTCCTTTCTCAGTTTGGTTTTATCGTTTACTAATTTTAGACTTTCAATATAGTTTATAATGCAGGGTCTGGCTTTTCTACGTCTCTGGAATATAGACTTGGTTTCAACACTCGCTCTCTTATGAATTCCGCAAATTTTAAAGTTAATTGGTTTCCAAATTTTATTTAGCATTTCAGTAGCCTGTTAGAAGCACAAATCTTGTAAATTATCAGAGGAACAAATTTTGATAAGATCTTCAACTTGAAAGTATCAGCACCAATATCAAAAAAGTATAGTTTATTATATATATTAAAGAACTGAATGACCTTAATAATCGTCGCGCTCTTTCCGGCTCACAGAGTTGGTGTTAAAATCGCTGGTTTTATTGTTGTTGTTGTTGATGAACCCTAGAGTAGAGATGCTCCTCAGAAATATTTTTTAGCTTTTTAAAAACTTTTAATTGCTTCATAATTTATCTTAGGTTGTTTATGTTCTTCATCTCCCGTTTCATCATTATCACTTTCTATTTCAGCGCCAGTCTATAAAGTGGCTCTAACTCTCAAGAATGCAACAATGGCATATCTGTTATCTTATCGGAACATCCAATTACGTAAAAAATATCACTTGGAAGACTCGCTGTATGCGCACCAATGACGGAATCACGTATGACATAAGAGGAGTCCGTGCATACAGAAAAACCGAGTCTTCGCGTCTTTTGGGATTGACTTTATAGTTGTCATCAAGCTTTGCCGTTCAGATATTGTCATACCGGCAAGCTACCAGCTTGTTTTCCTTACATATCATCGAAGATGAAGAGCTCTTGAGTCACCTAAAAATACTTTTCCTTCACAAATTCTATACTCCGATAAACTGCACACGTTTCTTCAGTTCTGTTTTTCGTCCGTCTGTTTTGCTTTTCACGAACGGTATTTTCCTATCGCTCTGCCTTCTTACTCATTCGGACCTTAGATTTCAATTGTACATATTGTACGACTATACTATACTAGTTAACAATTATATCTAAAATGTTTGTCTACCTAAAAAGACAGAAAAGCTAAAGAACAAATCTCTTGAAATTGTTCAAGATTTGATTCATTTGGAAGCAAAGTTCATCTACAGGAAAAATGGAAAATCATAAAATCATACTTAAGGGAATAGGATTAATTCCCTCTTTTAAAGTTCCTAATAGTATGAATTTTAAAAACTTGAAACCGAATCAAGCGGAAACGTTGTATGGCACCTTAAACTCTCTAGATATGGTTGTAAGTTTATAGCATCTATTTAAAACAAAACTTTACCGTCGTGGGATAAAAAACTAGTTTAAAGATTTTGTAAATATTATCTGGGCATAAAGCTTTAAACTTTGAATGAGGCAAATTCCCTTTGAAGATTTTTTAAAAACTAATTCTTCGTTAATGGAATCACTTGTTAGCTTTACCTGATAATAGAGAAAGAAATGTGTTATCAGTCTAATTCAGTACATTTACCTCCCTAATCTCACCTACCTAGGCTGCCTACTTTTAGTCAGCTACCTTCCTACCTATACCTAACTTGCTTTAGCTACCTACCTACCTAAATCTACCTACTTACCTATACCTACCTACCTTCCTTTACCTTTAACTATTTACCTATACTAGTTGTCTACCTACCTACTTCTTTCTCTTTCATTATCAATCTATCGAACATGTTACAGTAAGAGATGACATTTTCGGCCAAGCAGTCAGTTTTAAAGTTGGAAAAAAACAAGTCGTTACTTTTTTTAAATAACTCTACACCAAACAAGAAAGTGGAAATTTGGTAAAGATAATTTCCTGCAGTGTCTTGTTAAATAAGAAAGTTCCTAGCTCGTAGACCTGGCTATATATTTCTTTCGGCTGTTCAATATTAAAGAACCCTGTTGAGCATTCACAAACCAAAATAAGCAATGCAAATAACAAGAATATACCCGTTGAAATACCTAATTCCATTTCTTTAATAATATGATTAACTTTTTATTTAACAATTTCATAATTTACAAAATATTACTTGTTTTATTTTTATGGCTAATTACTTCATTTTTGTACAATTCATTCCTATGGTATTTACAACTACAATTACACTTTGTACACACAACAACTTTCTTTGCCGATATCCTCTTTACAGGATCGACATAAAAAAACTGACGAGAAACAAAAGCTTAAGAGCTTAATGAGCTTTTTAAATTAAACTCATTTGTAAATTGGTTTAGGCTGCTAATCATTTTTGATAAATTTCCTGAAGTTGAAGCTGGATATTTCAAATTTTACGAAAACTGTTCGTTTCTGAATGAGTTAAAACACCAAACATTGAACGAACGCATCACAAACAAACAAAATGGTCATTTGATGGGTTTCAAACACTAATTAAAATACACTTTGTTTATGTTACGGTGTCTTTAGCAAGAAAATGGTTAATTAATTTCAGAACTGAAACAAGATTAATGAAGCTGATTTTGCCGACCCCAGTGGCAATACTATTACTAGAGCAATTCAACATTGCATTTATAAAGGGCTTTGTAGGCTTCGTTTCAACAGTAAAAACAAACTAAAAATCCAATTACCAGAATTGGGTTGTTGATTAAGAACGGCACAAATCTTAAACATTATTAGCTGTGTAGTGTGCCGAAACTCTGTTTAGGTGACCTCTAAATGGATATAAAGTCAACCTCATTAAAACATTTTGTGAAGACAAATTTATACCAAAGCATTTCAAATATCTCAATTGTGGCACATTTGCTACGTAGTTTAAGTGATAGTCGAACACCAATCTTAATGAGTAAACAGCATTTTAAATTAGGAACTAATAAATTAAACCAAAGCCCTCCACGAGAATGATATTGTCAACAATTGACAAATCCTCGCAAAAAGCTTTGATAAACAATCGCAACCCTAGCTATTTTAATCCCCTCTTAGCCATGCAATACTTTCTAATATTTAGATTCCCGCAAAGTTTATCAACATGTCAGTGGTTTTCCAACGAAATGAAAAATGGTAATTTGAAAACGATGTACACAATGAATTGTTTACAATTATTAGTTTTCGTTTGGGTATAATATATATCCTGATGACCCGCCTTCATGTCACATTGTTTATATCTCTTGACAAAGCGGCCCTGCAGGGTTTATGTTTCATTTCAAACTCCGATAAATTAAAGCATCACGATGTGAAGCTACATCAGCTATTAGTTGAGTCTAGACGCATGTAAAACCCGTAGCTTGTATGACTGTATGTACAACACTCGCTGTTTGTAAATGCCGTTTCGAGATATTCTAACAGTAGACATTGTTTAATTAAGTTAACAACCTTGCCAAGGTTAGGAAACTTAAAATTGGAGTCCAGAATGTCCCACAGTTCCATGTTGCTAGATTTGAATTATTATCACCTGATTCGTTCTGTACTTGAGGAACATTCTTTGTTATTCTATTACTTTTAGGTGGTAAGCAGAGAGCCTGGTAATGTGCACGCATTCCACGACAGTGTGGCTCTTCCACTCCATCACACTCGCACTCATTTTCAAGCATCTTTCCTATTCTCAGCTTAAGAAAGCCATTCAACGCTTTTCTGCAATCTGCATTACATTCGACACCTGAAATTAGTTTAGTACATTTCAGAAGAAATCTCCCCAACGCCTTGTGACATTTTGGTGTTTTGGTGCAGTTTCTCGACGCCTCGGAACAGCTCGGTTTCGTGTCATTCATTGGCCAACCAAGGCCGGATGCAATGCACTTCCTAATACGCGACTTCAGTGTCAAACATTTGGAGTCCCTGTTTGGGCAATCACAACTCATCAAGTAACTTCCATGTTTACTTTTTATGAATTTATTAAGCTCCTGTGCGCATTTCAAAGGGCATGTTTTGGCTGCCTCGCTCACAACTTCGTCATTTTTTAGCGAGTAACCCAAATACTTGCCACAAAGTTTTTCTAAAACATGCAACGTCTTCAACATACATTCAATGTTTCCCATGCACTCTTTGATGCGTTCAAAACAATTCAGCTCTTTCTTAACTCGCTCATTACAGGAAGCATACTTTACACACACAAAAAAAATAAGGTACTTCATTAGAAACATGGTTGTCTTGAGGTAATATCACCGCTGCAATTGGAGCTATCTCATACCGCCACAATCAACTTGCACTCCTAATCTCAAAGATATTCCTCTACGAAAGCTGATGCTTTCATATATAACCTCAAATTGATTGATTTATTGTTTGACACGCAGTTGAAACCTGATAGTAATGGAAGAGTCTCGACCAATCAAACATTTGGGAGGCTTACGAAAGGGACCTCATGTGGTTTCATTGTTTCTTAGAAATGTAGAAAGTCGGCCCTTTTAACTTTCTTTCAATCAAACCGGTAATAAATGGATTTGCAGAAGAGGAAAAGATGAACATGTATTTAAAATACAGTTTAAGGTTAACTGAAAAAATAACGCCGACATCATACTTTTCACAATCCTGAGAACTGAGCATATCTTAACACAGTATGGGTGGCCGGACAATGCTACTTGATGTTTTCTAATCTATAACTTTGTCGGTTTGTTGAAGTCTGTGCTTATGACATTGTTGAAAAATAAATTCTCTCTTTCTCCGTTGGCGGATTGTTCCTAGCATAAGATATCGTAACAGCACAACAAACGTTTGAGAAATTATAATCCATTTAAACGGCTGTTAAATTACATTGGAATTTTGTCAACTTAAAAAAAAAATTCTGGGATCTGTCTGTCAAACACAATGATGTATTTTGAAAACACCTAAAATATTTTTACTTTGAAAATAAGAATGATGTTTACACGATTAGTAATAATAAATCAGTTCAAGAATTTACTTGGTGACAAGTAGTTTATGTTTCTTAAAGAAATACTGTCTTTTTGTGCAGATGAAGTTAATATTTGAGAATTTTTTATTCATTTAGGTTGTGGGTTTCAGTCTCAACGTTGGAAAACTAATTTCGCTAATATCTTTTTTAATAAAGTTCTTTGGAAAGGCGGGGGGGGCCGATAGTTGAATATCCTCCGTAGAGATCGTTTTAATTCTCCGTTAATTAAAATTCCCACTGCCAATGCCACCTTACTGATTAATTTTAAGATCATGACTGATTCAAGATCTCAGTCCGGCCTCTAATTTCGAAAGCATATGTTACTATTTTCAAAAACGAGTGGGTGTATTTTGTTTTGTTTTGATGAGTTTTTACCGGTCAGCAACAAATTGTCGCCTAGATTGTTTTGCAGCATCAGAAAACTAATAATGTTTTTGAAAAATATTATTGTATCGTGCTCATCGCGTAGAAGCAGTTTGACGGTGTGGACTCCGTGACTGAGCAAATTGATTTTAAACTACCGGCATTGCAGTTCTGCGTACACTTCCTACTGTTCAATCAGTTCAGTTGATTCACTTCATAACTGGACGGCCATTCACTCCCATGACAAACAAAGAAAATCAATCTATAAATAAAAGGTTTGTTGACATTTTATAATCTAGGTTTGTTTGGATCATACGCAAAATAAATTTATATTAGAATGTCATAGGGTATTTGAGGAAAAGATTATTACCAAGTTCTGTTGAATTATGAGCAGGAAAAATGGGTTTTCGACAATTGTGAATAAGACAATTCAGATCGACAACCTTTATTATTCCCATTCAGTATTTCACTTGCATTTTGCAATTGCAAGCGGCAGCTCTTACTTACATTAAGTCCGAAATTGTGAAATTGGGACTGACAAACGTCTCAACTCAACTCCTTGTCTCCTTAATATTAATAAGCTTGTTTTGACTTCTACGGATACATAATACAACAAGGTGCGAAGCCGGTTAAATAAATTTACCGCCGATCGATACCGATATCTATACCAACCAACATTTTCGTACTGAATCAGTCAATGATTCCAAGTTTGTAACCAATGGTGATACCGTTCTTTTAAAAATTTTACTTTCACACTTTTTTCTGTATAAACGTCGAGTTTTTCGACTGAGGCTGAACGATCTTAAATATTTTCGGTTTATCAGCCTCAAATGTTCTCAAACATGGTCTTAAAATATCTTCACTGATTTTAGACAACATAAATAACACATGTACCGCATGTGGTTCTTTTCTTTATACATTGTTTTGTACATGTAGTTGTACTGCCTTTCTTGCCAGTTTGTCTCAAGAACTATACCTGAGAACTGCAATTTGGAAAATGAAAAACCTGCAATGTAAAACTGCAGACTTTAGTCAAGTTTTTAAATAACGCTCTATGAATTATTTCATCATAAATAAATGTTCTTCACCTTTTCTCAGGCTCGGCATGTTCTTAACATGTTCTTAAATTTTTGGCGATTTTCAGCCTCATGTTCTTATGAAAAAGGTTCTTATAAAAAGAATGTTGGGAGAACATTTCAATAGTTTGTAAGCTCCTCGCCTTTCGCTCGGGATTTACAAACTTTTCTCGCGTTCTCGCAACATCCCGCGTGGTTTATTATGCCAGTAAACTCATAGAAAAGTAGAAAAGTAGGTTTTAATGCTTAAATCTGCTGTACATGTGCTGGTTTGCCGAAGTCATGTACCGAACACCGAAATACTGATCATCGATCTTTCCTTGGTAGCCGAATAAGAGTATTCTTAACGATCATTTAACGAATGCATGAATACGTCTGCCGAACTTGAGACGATCCAAAATCGATTACAAATTTTCTATTGCTTACTGCTGACAACTATCCCGACAGCCCTCAACGAGCTAAAAAAGCTAATGTATATATGATCCGGTAACAGGTCCTGGGGCGGGTCCATGATTTGAAAAGGAGGCGGCCAACGGCGGACTCATCTAGGGGAGGCCAGGGGCAAACTCTCGCGGAAAATTTTGAAATTTAAGTCCTTGAAAATGCCATTTCCGGCGTTTTGAAGGATGGTGGTGCACGTGGAGGACGGTTTTTTTTGACAAACTATTTTTCTTTGCGTTTAGGGGGTTTGACCGAACCACCCCTGGATCCGCCCCAGAGGTCGTATATCGGGATTAGCAAAACACGTATTTGGCAAGAGACCGGGTTTTTCGCTTTATGATTATAAAAGAAAGGAAACCAAATTAACAACAAAACACTTGTGGATTGTGATTTCCTTCCTCTAAGTCTAACAATTTTCAGTGTTTTGCCGGATGGTTCAATTCGACCATCAGTTCTTAAAATTCTTACGTTTATTTTTCGTTCTCAGTTTTTTTCACCCTTCAGGTAGAATACAGCCGGGGTGAAAACATTTACTATCAATTTTCTTGCTTCCTTTGTGAATGCGTTTTAAAAGCACTGCTTGATTTATATGAACAGTCTTAATAATGATTACTAAATTAGTTATTTTTAATTATATAGGATAGCTTTGCCTCGCTTTAACGGGGCCGGGAAGACTGATTGCTGGAGCTCAATAATAAGTTTAGCAATAAGATAATATTACTAAAAGCTGAGGTTTAAAAAAGCTTACCGACTCGATAATATGAAAACGTTTCCTAAATCACTTTAGGCGGCAGTAGAAGAGACGAGCCGAAAATATATGGCGGTTTTGAAGGCGCCAATAATTAATCCTATGAGTCTTACAACGTTTTATAATAAAAGCCAAGTCAACTATAGATATAAGTAGAAGGACGGATTAAATTTGCTAACTTCCTGTTGTGTTTGAGTTGAGGCAGACAGTGGCTTGTTTGTTTTCCTGTTCTCACGCCATTTGTGAACTTGTTGTCACTTCATAATTTTATATTTTCCTCAGTTTTTCTTATCGAATATCGTTACGGCACAAAAATGTTAACCACAAAGAGGTATTTAGGAAATAACGTTACAATGTTGGCATTAAAACTCGCATTTGATAAAATTGTCGACTCTGAATCCAATAAGCAAGGTAACGTTTTAGTGAAATGTCAATTTCTTTTATCTTTCAAACAAAGTTGCGAATGGCATATTATTATTACAGTAGTTGAAATTTCATTTTTGATATGTAAAATGATAATAGGACTGGTTTGCGTCTAAATCTGTCTGTAATCATGAAAATGATTAACAAAATTGTAGTACCGCAAAGGAAGAGTGAATTTTTTTATTTTAAAAGTGTTTTTTAAAAAATCATTACCCGTTATAGAATGAACTGGACAGCACCAAGTCTTAGCAACATTATCAAGCAGTTACAATTTCCGAAAAACAAGCGGTAACTTATAACTTATCTTTTAATTGTAGAGTTGTCATACACTGTATGGTAACTACCATACTGAATGTGTGGGTATATTACTACTCTATTTGCAAACAATGTTGCGTTATAGTCCCTTAGCATTTTTAAATTTAACCGCGTGACCCGACCTGTAGTTTTACTCAACCTGCTGTCAACTTTCACCTTGCAAAAAACCTGCACCCTGCAACCTGCCTGCAGATCAAGGCCTCCGGATTAAAAAAAGGTCCATACTTTGAAGAGTAAGATGTTGAGTTGCTATAGTAATTCTAACTTCTCTTGTAATTGATGGATTTTGCTCAAGAATTTAAAATGACTGGCTCTAGAAACTGATTAAACACAGACTGCAGATTTGTACAAATTACAGCATGCAGTTGAAGCATCAATCACATTTGAGGAAGTTTGGGTTGTTTCAAGTCCCAATGGGAAGGGGGGGGGGAGGGACTTTGAGGTAAAAAGGTTAGTGTGCTCGTCAGGAAATGTGAAAAAATATCCTAAAAAATACCAAAGCGTAAAACTTCTCGACCCTAAGAAATACTTCATAGCAAAAAAACGATCCCTATAAGATATATAATATCTTCAATTTTTCTCTGAAAACCCATAAAAAATTGCCAATTTTGACCCCGTACCCCTTAAATATACGGCGAGCACCTCTATTATATCAATATATGAAAAACACCCCCCCCCACCCCATACCCATCCCTATGGATTTCAATTGTTCTGAATAAAGCTAGTTATTTTTTTAAGGAGGTCCACTACCTTCAAGATTTTTTTTTCTAAAATTAAGTTTTTCCAGAAACTTATACCACCCTACGATTACCCATCATGAAACAAGACCAACATAATAAGCATTGAGTTAGGCAGTTGCCTTGGCAACACAGCAAGCTTTATTAAGGGTGTTCAAAGGTACCCCCATTACAAACATGGCTAGGTAA
>JAOBRB020285597.1:0-20938 GCA_027575285.2 Zoanthus pulchellus | reverse complement strand
CATTCCTCGCATTCTTTACATTCTTGTGGAAGTCGAAAACTCTGAAAAGCAGTCTCGCCTAGCGCCTCTCTCCTATTCCGGGCCCAGGCCCCTTGCCGTGTTTCTGTCGAGATTATACTTGCGTGCTCCTCTTGTCGCCCGCAATAATAAAAACTTGAACTTGAACTTGAACTTTCGAGCCTAGTGACCCATGGGGCCGGCGCTTATCTCCGGTTTCTGCAATGTTAAGCGGACAGACACTAATCCATCGCAGGCTAGCTCCCAGCAGACGCTGGTGCTCATTTACCTACCCCAGAGTGATGGAAAGCTGAGTTGGCTTAGGTGGAAAAGAAGGCCATACAAATATTCAAACCTCGGCTAACTGCCGGGATCAAACTGGGGGCCTTGTGGTTGGAAAACCGAGATCTTACCAACTGCACCAACCATGTCCGCCCGAAGGAGATAGATGGATCTTATCGTGACAATGAAACTTCACTCGGTGGAGTTGTCATTTAAAAGTAATTATTATAATAAATATTCAAACTTTTTCAGATTTTTCCACAACTGTTTTGTTTTCGTCCCTGAATTAACAGAATTCGTCAAAAGGTTACAGTCTCTTTCAATCAAAATGTTAATTCGCAAGTTTGGGCCGCGTGTTGTTTGAATGAGAGCCCTGCATGAGAATACGTGAAAATTACAATGAGTAATCTTAGCACCGGAGCAAGATTAGGAAGAGAAGAAATGTTTAGGACTCTCATTCTATCTAGAGGCCAGTCTGAGTGAGTGATTGATAAATGTTATTGCTGTAAAGATATTAAATGCTAACGCAATTGATCAGATTAATAAGTTTGTTTTATTTTTCCAAGGTATTGCTTTAAGCATGGAGGATTGCTTCCACGCAGAACATGGTAAGATGGAATATTTAAATTCACCGTATCGCTTTTTTACCGTTTCGATCTAAAAAGTAGAACTATTTTATAATACAAAATGTTGAAAATTAATCTAGTTTTCCGGTCCCTATTATGATTTTTCAGTATTAAATTAAACGTGCAAACAAGATAGCTTTTCAACTGTTGCGTTTATGTTTTAAGTTTACTTTAAATAGTGAATACTAATTTAAGTTTTTTTTAAATAAAAGCAACAGTTAAAAAATATTGTCTTTTTTGAGACGGATCATAAGTTTAGTGTTTTTTTTCTATGTCATCAACGTTAATGAGATAAATGTGATTATAAAAAACGATCTAAAGTAGAATCAAAAGGTCTTTTTTTCTCATTTAGCCTACTTGTTGTAGCCACAAATGCTTACCTATGTTTATTGTTGTTTACATATAGTCATGAAAATGGAAGCACAGACCGAAGTTTTGAACGAATCTTCCGGTAAATTTGTATTATGATTGCATCTAAGGTTATTCCTTAATCGCTTACTGTACAAAGTAGTTGATAAAATTACAATTTGATGTTGTCCCTTTGTTAGACAAAGTCAGAATGTAATTTAGAAAACTCAAGTTTAACTATAGGCTACCCCGCAAATTACATAAATTTGTTCCTGTTTGTTCGTCTTTTCTTAAGATATAATGCGCCGTTGAATCAAGAACAATAGTTGTGAGGTATTCTGTAGTTATTCCAGCGTCTGCTTAGCACTACATAAACCAGATATAAGCTCCGTCTTCATTGGCTGCTTGGCGCGTAATGAGGGTTTTAGCTTCTTTTGTGTGTCACAAAGCTCAGGGGTTCACGTCCTATTGAAGCTTGTGTGTTTCTAAAAATCTTTTTCGTAGTTCATCTCAAAGCTCATCCATAACGTTTTCACTGATAAGGCGTGGTCCAACCTCAATCAAAATAATTTCAGTTTAAGTAAGTTTTAGAATCAATAGGAAATTTAACCATTGTTCAATATTCGATTTTCAGGAGTAGCGGCCTGTTTTACTTTAAGACTGAGGTTACAGAAGATGCCCGTGCCGAGCCCCTTTGTGTTGTGAAAGTGACCCATAAAATAAGGTTTGTATTCACTATTGAGACAGAAGTCAAATGATTAATTGAATTGCGAATCAAGTTATGATTCAGACAGCCGTTTTATGCTATGGGTAAGAATGAAGACCTGTTAGGTTTAGGGATTGCATTAAGAAGTTGGGGTATTGGTTAAACTTATGGTTATGTTTGAGGTGAGGCGTAGAGTTTGGGTTAGGATTAGGGTGTGGGTTTTAAACCTTAGGGTTATGTTTATGTAATATTAAGCCACTTTATTTAAGAGGGTATATTTTTTGTCAACTTTGAAAACTTGTCAAACATGCTAACCTTATGCTCAAGTATAAACAGACGTCAGCACTACAGGAACCACGTTTGTCGACGTATTGGTTAAAAAAAGCAATCAACAACTCACCCAATTGTAGATTATGTTTAATTGATATCAAAACGATCCACCTGTAGGTTCTGTTGGAATGACCTGGGACACGGGCGCAATCTAGGCTTGCTGATGGAAGTTTTAAAGCGCCATATTTTGAACTTATGCGCTATTTTTGCACAAAGCGCACGTCCTTCCTAACCCCCTTTTGGAGATGACATAGTTGATTTAGATGACGATAATGCTGGCGTTCACGAAGTTAACGGTGATAATTACTTGTAATGCTAATGATGACTATGGCTATAATGTTATTAACGAAAAATATAATGATGACGATGAATATTATGATGGTAAAGATACTAAAAACAAATGATAATGATGATGACAATTACGAAAACGATGACTGTTGATGATTACGATGATGATGATGATGATGATGATGATGATGATGATGATGATGATGATGATGATGATGATGATAGTGATGATAACGACGGTAATGATAAATGTGCTAACCTGAAGTTACTAATATGGGTACTGGGGCCACGTTGGTAGCTGGCTTCATTTGATCACCTAAGTATCATAAAAAGTGAACCTAGTGCTCATTTTGTTCCTTAAAGTTAGCTAATAGTACGTAGCTTACATAATTCTTTCGATGTCTTTACTATCATCATCGTCTTCATCGCCATAATTGTCTTTATTATCAGAATCATTATCATCGTCATCTTTATTACCATGATCGTGGTCATTATCATCATCATCATTATTATCATCATTATCATCGTCTTCATTATCATCATCATCGTCATCATCATCGTTATCATCTTCATTATCATTGTCTTCATTATCATAGTCATCATCGTCATCATCATCATCATTATCATCGTCTTCATTATCATCGTCATCATCATGATCATCGTTATCATCATCATTGTCATTGTCTTCATTATCATCGTCATGGTCATCTTCATCATTATCTTTGTTGTCGTCTTCATTATTACCTTCGTTATCATTGTCATTTTTATCATCATCTAAGTTATCGCAGTTTTTACTGGTATGGTCACTGTGATCATTATTACAAGATCATCATTTTATCGTTATCAACTTGATAATCATCTCTGTTGTTGCCTTCATCGTCGTTGTTATTGTCATTATTATCGTCCTCGTCAATATTATAGATTCAAATTGTAATTTTGTTAAAACTGTTATGGTAACAAGGTCACATGATATTATTTCCTGAAGTAATGATTAATTGACCTTTTCGAAAACGCTAACCCTTAACAGAGAGTACAAAGCCTCTGTAACAGATGATGGTGTTCACTGCCCGTTCATCACAGCACATGTGGGGGAGCGCCTGTGGTTAGAAAGACTTGTAAAGGTAAGTCAAGTTTTCGCTTATTATCCGCTCTAAGAAAGTTTACAATGGATGAATTTTCAAAACAACTGTTTGGCTTTCTGTAGGCTTTTTGGCATTTGTTACGATAAACCGAAAGGCAGGTTCTTCTAACCGCCGCCTGGTTAGCCAAGTTTGTAAGGTGCTAGTCTGCTGTGCAGGAGGCTCGGATTCAATTCTCGACCGGATCACCACTCAGCGTCTCAAAATAAGTGCTGTCTTTGCACTAATATCTGCAAATGATTCGACTTTCGCGTCTTCTCGGATAAGGACGTTAAACAGTAGGTCCAGTCTCTCGATCACTCTGTCGTGGGAATTAAAAGAACCCGTACACGCAAAAAGTAGGGTTGTGATCTCGTCGTTGTGGTCTATCTCTTACATTGAGGGCACTTCTTATCGGCTGCCAAATTGCGCCTTAAAGTGTAAGCCGCTCCAGTGGACTTTCTAAGATCCTCAACTTTCTGACCTCAATTATATATACTTGTAAACATGTTCTGAAAAGCGCTGAGGGATGAATTTGTATAAGTTTATTATTATTGTTATTAAAAGCTGTCTCATGGATTTTCGTTTCAGCCTCATAATATATATTCGGTCATGTTTGAACATATTTTAAAATGGCAGACTTATCCATTCGTAAAACTGAACTTGGCAGAGACACCGACGCATCATTCCGTTTATGTATTTAAAACTTTCACTACCAATCAGTTATCAACACTCAACTTCCCCTTACATAACAAATACAAAATAAGACATTTCGTAATGAGAAAATGAGAACTGATCAAACAAAGCAAACTTCCAAGATTAAAAGTGAAATTCTCTCAAACTTGTTCAATGAAAACTTTGAGCTCAAATTGGGAGAATTTAATAACTCAACTGAGACTAAAAGGGTTAAAAATATTAAATAAAGAATTGCTATTTTTGCCCGAATCATAAAGTCATCGCAAACAAAAATGTTCAACTTCATTCCCATTTGCTAATCGTGTCCAGTTTAGTGCATGGGAAGTGGGGGAAGGGTGATGGCGGCGGGTATTAGGGAGGGAAAACCCTTAAAACCCAGTACCAGCCCACCGTCAACTCCTGTACCATTTCCAAGAAGAAGGAATTCACATCAGTTTTGATACCTCAATCACAAACTGTTTTCAGTGTAGAGTAATTGTAAAACACAGAGTCACAACATTGCGGCTGTGGAGCACAATACATTTTAATCGCTTTGCATGATAAATTCTTAATAATTCCTGACTAGAGTCATTCGGTCAACGCGAATGCTTTGCACTCTGTGATAATTTTCCACTCTTTTTCGACTGTTTTAGCTTAATTTAGTTTTTTGTAAATTAGAATCTAAAACCATTTTTACTGCCGTTCACAACTTCAGGGACATTCCCCCGCAATGGAAATAGCGATGTTAGATGGAAAGATTTTGGTAAGTTCAATTAGATTACTTTGCATTATTATAAATACCTCTTAAACCCTGTGTCTCTCCAGCAAAGCGATTTTCTTGGCTTACCTGATTTATATAATTATCATAAATAGTTATTGATATCACTAAAATGTGTGGGGTAACTACTACTGGTTAAAATAAAGGATTGGAATTTATTGATTAAATTCGGGCAGCAGAACACACTCACAGTTGATTCTTGCGCCAGTGTAAGAAATAACTAGTCAAAGTGGAACTCACCATTCAAAGTCAGTAATTCCTAATATATAGGAAAGTCTCCGATATTTTGAATAAGAAACTTGTCACTCTCATCGTGTTAAATTTTTTTCTTATTCGTTTATATGATAATTTATTATCGTGTTTAGACTATTTAATGCTAACTACAACATGAATGTTGATTTCGAATTAAATTTAAAATTCAACTATGACATAAAAGTGCCTGTTTAGCATTATGACGCAGCTTATTGAACACCAAATATAATGACTGACAAAGTTATGTGAATATTTTTCTGTTTTATTAAAAGTTTTATGGCGTGTCTTTTATTACCTAGTACATATTGGCAGGGGCCTGAGTTTCAGAGATATGAAACGTTGGGCGTGAAGTTTACCGTATTCCCTTTAAAATGAGCACATTTATGGCTTATAACTTCATAAAGAACAAAGTGTGTAACTCATTCAAAGTCAAATAAACTTAGTGTTAATCACATGATCCGAAGAGCATGCACTGTAAGAGTGAGGCCATTTTCGTATCATAGCATATACTTTTAGAATCTGCTCATCAAAACTTGCACACTTTTCAGAAGTGAGGGTGTTGTAGATTACTTTATTACTGCAAATATGGTCAATTCTGGTAGAAAAATGGAAGCTCTTCATGATTTTGTTACTCGGACGTCAATCATCAATTAGATGCAAACAACTAAATGGTAAATGTTGAATATCCCTGGGCAGGTATAAAAAGACAATGGATCTTCTAATTTTTTTTCCAGCTCTTTCCGGAATAGGTAAATGGGTACCAGTGTTTCCCTGGAGTTGTCCTGCGATGGATTAGTGTCATATCTAGAGCGAATCAAAGTTCTCATCCGCTTACTTAACACTACAGAAACCGGAGATAAACGCCGACTCTAATGGGCTCATAAAGAATTTATCTTTATGCCTATGCCGCAATGCATGTTCTGGTTTTACTTTAAAGTGATATGAATTTTTTCGTGAACCCCTCTTAAGTTGTAATCTGTTGATTACACTCTTTGGCAGCGAAAATGTTGTCATGAGATAATTATTATATGTTTCTATTACAGTCCTATTACATCCTCTTGTTGTACCTAACTTCCAGTTATATGGCGTCCAAGAAATGTTTTTTTTTATTATGGAGACTAATGATATTGTTTTCTTTTTTTGAATGTCAGGTGTCATCGAAATCGCGAGGGTACGTATCATTAAAACACATGTAGCAATTCTTTGAAACTTGATCTTACTTAATGTTCTTCATACAAGGAGCATATAAAGCCCAATTGCAATCATTTAGTACTCAAAAAGGATAACAAATTTTGCATACTTTTTTAAAAATATTGTTTAAAAGATTTCGAGTTAATTACAAAACGTTCTAATAGTTTCGGGAGATTATTTGCAATAACCAGTATGTGAGTAATTATATTAGTTTATAAACTAAGGTAATGTGGGAGCTCCGGTTCAATTCCCGACCGAACTAACACTCAGGGTCTGAAAATAATTGAGAAGGTGTTGCCTTTGCTTTAACTTCTGCAAATGGCCAAACTTTTGTGTTTTCTCGGATAAGGACGTTAAACCGTAGGCCCTCGGAGATTATATCAATGTTTGTGTGTGTGTTGTAACTGTGAAAGGTCTCCGTCCACCTTAGAGTGGTAAAGATGGTGTCCTCAATTAGTAGGCCTTTGGCCAGCTAGAAAGACTTGACACCTAAATAAAGTCTTTGTCATTTATTATTATTAAATCTGATTATGTGTGCGTGTCATGAATGTCTCCGTTCACCTTCAAGTGGTTAAGAAGACGGTGTCCCCCATCAGTATAGGCTTTTGAGCAACTGGAAGATTTGACACCTAAATAAAGTCTTCATTACATGTTATTATCTGATGCACTTAACGCCAACGAAACTGGATGTATGCGCTTTCTCTATTGGAAGTTGTTCTTTTCTGATATTCTGCTATTCTTAATGTATATTATCATCGCCATAATCATTATTCACATCTTAAATGTACGTTTTCCATGCTTGCATGAGTTAGACCGGTTTCTCAATGGCTAAGTTCTTCCCCTCAGTTTGATTTTATGCCTAGTAACGATTAATCTTAGAGATCTTAAATCACTATCCACAAATTAATACCAAGTCTTTTTAGGTGTACTGTTTCTTTAATGCCACTTTAAAACTCTTGACCACGCTACCATGCACGCTACTGCCGTATCTGAGAGTGCGTAGTATCAAAGTATTCACGCTATCAAAACTGCATCACTCTTCTAATACTTACTTACTTACTCCTTTTCGTACCCTGTGGCACATAAGGCCGACACTAGTGAACATTTCTTCCTCGACTGATCGCCCTCGTTTATGCCTGCCTGCATTTGGTGTTTATCTTATGGCGATCTTAGGAAATGCATTGGGTGGTATTCTAATAGAGTGGCGAAGTGTGACGTCACAAATATTAAATTCAGTCTGAACTTGTGGGATTTGTCAAAATCATCCGAGAGATCAAGACTAAAAATGTATCCTTGCAAAAAATCAGAATGTTGGTGCAAATTGTCGGCAAGATATAACCACAGTTATGCTCCGGTGACTTCATACAAATCCTTCTAAAAATGGCTTGGATCATAAAGTTATGATCCAAGGTAATTTCATAAGGATTTGTATGGAGTCATTGGAGCATAACTGTGGTAAGATCTCATCCCTGATTGGTGAAAAAATGCTAAATTTTGGCAGGAAGGCATTTTTCATCTTGATCTGTCCGAATACTACAATCAAATTAGTGATTTCACAAATAAACTTTTTGTGACGTCATGACTTCGGTACTCTATTACGTGGCCAATCCAAGTCCATCTTCTCCCCTGACGTTTGCCGGTGTAGTTCCACATTTGAGATTGTGTTAGGCCGATATATTTTCAAAATTCTTCGAATGCAGTTCCTATAAAATGCCATCAAAGCCCTAACCTTCCCTTCCTTCTAAAGCAGGCAACCTATCCTTCAAGTGACATTCCTAATCCATTTGTCATTCCCATATACCATTGCACTCCAATGTCAATAAATCAGACTCTTTCACGGCACAATTGTATAAACATAACAAGTGCATTTTTCGGTTTCACCCATTCCCGAGAGATACACTGCGGCCATGTTGGTGCCCTAAACAAAAGAAATCATCAAAGTTGTCCCACAGTTGTTATCAATATCACTATCAGTAGTACAGTTTACTGTTTTTTTAAAGGCATGAGTGACTTAAGTTTTAAAAACAAAACAGGGCCCGGTTCCTCAAAACTTCGATTAAGTTAATCCTGGATTAAGAAAAAATTAAGAGACCAATTTTTTCAAAAGTAAAGCTTTGTGATTCTTATAAAATTCTGCTAGGTTTTACCAATAAAGAAACTTGTTAAATCCGAAATTCCAGCCCAAACCAAGCTGTAGAAGGTAGGAAACAGAAACATGGATTAAAAATTTAATCCTGGGTTAACGCTAATCGGGTTTTAAGGAACCGGGCCCAGAACTGTATGAAGTTGTGTTAGCATTAATTTCTATATAACAATTTCATTTGGGCGAATAAAAACGATTTGAAATACAGGTGTCTTTACTGGTGTTGTAAATTTAATGAAACAAAAAGCTGTCTAGTAAAAAATGGGGTGGACTTGTAAACCTAAGTGATTACTAGTCCACTAGTAAAAAAAGAAATTAATTTCTATCCCTGATTAGGTTCCTGCTTCATATTTGATATTTTGTTTTTAGGTCTCCAGGTTTGCTTTCATTTGTATTTCGCTCCCCCGGTGTATATTTCTATGGTTGCGTTCAGCAGCAACAGTGGAGAGGATGCGCAGTTGTGACCCCACGACCCATTGAACACATTGTGAATGTGAGTGACGATGGATTTAGTCCAGGTAAGTAGTATTACTTGAGAAACCGGTTCATTTTCTGCAAAAAGAAATATAAAAATAATATTATTGTTTGGAAGGTAATAAAAATGTCACAAATATTCGGAAACTTGATTTAAGCTAATGGTTCATGAAAAACTCCGGATCCTTGTGTTTTTTATGACTGGATTTTTCCTTAAGGGATTTTACGGATTACAGACTATTTTCCGGGGGAAGCCAGTACTATTACTAATAATAATGATTAATAATTCTAACATATTAATTTTAACAGGATTGCTGTTATAGTCTTCTGGAAAACTGTTATCAACACAACTTCTGTGGAAAATAGAACAAATGAAATACATATACATAAACAAATGATAAATAAATGATTAGATAGCAATAATGTAAAAATATTCCAATAAAAAATTTGTAAAAGTTATAAATTGTGAGAATCATTAAAAATGTTTGCACCCTTGTTAAAAATAAATAAACATGGTGCAGTCTAAATTAAAGCTTTCTGTCTTCTATAATAAAGATATTCCCAGCCTAGTTTTGATCTTAATTTGATCAGCTGATAGTTTTGAGGCAGCTGCAAAGCAGACATTCCTTCCTGGTCTCTGTAGTCGTTCAATCTTCTCGCTGTTTCTTTGTCCACATTCATGTCACACAACACTTCAGTAATCCAGAACTGGCTGGACCATGGCTTTATAGAGGCTATTGGTAGCTTCTAGCGTGAGTGAAGGTCTTATTTTAGAAAACACTCCGAGAATATTAGATTTCATTCTCACATAGTCCGTATGGTCATTGATGAAAAGTGTGTCAGTTTTCAGTTTCCAAGATTACAATTTTCGCCGTGATGTAATTATTGTTTTTTGTTTGCAACGAAACGTAATAATTTAGCAGATTTATAATCATGCAATGGGCAAGTGTTCGCAGTGTCAATGTTCTTATGGACTAACCAATAATAACCCAATTGAAGACTATATTGTTTGTGCATTATATGATATCGATCTTTCAGATGCACTTGGTTCTCCTTCAGAAACAAGGGCGTACAAAGACATAAGTCAGTAATTGCTTTTCAAAATATTTAATCGAAGAAATTGACTAATCTCATTTTGTACAGAACTCGGGAGTATAAAGGAAGACGAACGAATTTGGTGGGAAAAGGAGCATGTAGACGACAAGAGTTTTCTCGTTACAGAGGTGATAATACTCAGAAAATTTTTGATTTGCAACTTTCACTACAGACTGATCCACAAGCACCTTTAGTTAATCGAGGCGGATCTGTCAGATTACATCTCAATTTCAGTTTATGAACCAGTTTGTATATGTTTTGCCTCTAATACAAACATCTATAGATTATACACACAAAGTTTTATTTATTTTAGTTACAAATATGCAGGGGAGCCCACAATAAGTCTAAGAGGCATATAAGTGATGTGTGTTTCCTAGAATATATATAATTACAATGCTGGCTTACACACGTTTAAATAGAATTAAGAATAGTTTAGATTAAAAATAAACGCACCTTATACACAGACACATACACAAACAACGACAAAAGCAACTCGAGTACAAGTAGAAAGTACGATAAGGAAAAATATTTGATTAAAAATTGTTTTGAACCTGGTCTTAAGAAGGGAGATGCTCTATGCAGTTTTAATTAGTTATAAATTATTAAAATAATGGGAAAAACAGAAAAAGGTTATCGGGGTATTTGATTCAAAAACAGACATTTTAAGAGTTTATCTTCGAGTGGAAAAAAGTTTTCTAGAGTGATTGCAGCGACTTTGTGAAGTGAAAATGCTTGGTCTAGTATTTTTGTATGTCATAGAGTTTTCTATAGAGGGACAAACACTTGGGTAATAAATTCACTTGGAGGCAGTATTTAGTTTTTATCTTTTTCGTTTAGGAAGAACTATGTCTGGCCGGAGGATCTTTAAGGGGAACAAGAAAAGATACAGGTAAAAGATTTAAGAGTCAAATTTACATGTTTTATAAGTGTTGCGGTCGACCAAGTGGAGTACGTAACGCTAAACTGTTAAATGGTCAGCGGCATGTGCCGCGCCTGCGCTGTAATCATCTAAAAAGAGACACTTTCTCTGCCTTCTCACTCCTGTGAATGGAATCCTTAATCAAACTCGTTCGATCACTTGATAAGAGCATGTTTGACAGGTTGTAATACCTGATTTCGACAAGGGCTTTCTCAATTGCTTATCTCAGTATTGTGCACACGTGGAGTCTACCTTGTGCAATTCTTCAACTGCCATACATTTTTAAAGAGGTTGATTTGGAAACTCTTGCAATATATTGATTTATAAAACTAGCTCGCTAAACATATGTTTCCAATAATTTCTAAAGGTTTCCAACAAAGGGTGTTGTATGACTTCCTTTGAATAAAAATTCTTTCCCACCCGCATTTTCTTGGCTCTGATTATCACTATTCTGGTGTCTTGAATAAATTGATAAATAAATAAATTAATTAATTAATTTCAATAGTGCAGTTGGTCACGCGGAATAATGAAATTAATTAATTTATTAATCTATTTATTAATTTATTCAAGACACCAGAATAGTGATAATCAGAGCCAAGAAAATAATAAATAATAAATCTATTCAGGATTAAATGGAGCCGAAACCAATTGTAGAATTGCACACAATTTGGGCATCCTGCTGATGAACAGTAAATGTTTTGCTTTTTTTTTTTCAGTAGCATTATAGTTATGTCTGTTCAGATATCTATTTGCTATTAACGTCTAGGTCCTATGGACTAGTTTTACTTAACGCGAACGTTTGCGACCATGAATCCATCTTCAAGTGTGATTTTTTATACATCAAATCGCTGTTTTTATGTATCACGTCATTTCCTTACGGAAGATGAACATTGGATGTGCCTGTATTTGTTTATAAGCACTTCAATATTAAGGCAGAAGTTACAGTAAGATACAATGGCCAAGATTACATTTATAAAGTGATGTATGACACTATAGTGAATTGCCGCGTGACTGCACTAATGAAGAAAAGTAAGTGAGTCCAAAATTTGAGAGATTTGACCAAAATGGTCAAAGTTTGCAGTATTATATAATGGATTCAAGTTAGTTACTAGCACGTTTGTACTATCTATACTCGAGTTCATCTTTATAGCCATGGTGCCAATAAAGTGGCTCTAAGTTAGCTACTAGTACGTTTGTGCTATCTATGCTTGAGATCATCTTTTGCCCAATATAGTGGCTTCAAGTTAGCTACTAGCACGTTTGTGCTATTTATACTTGGGTTCATCATTATAGCCATAGTACCCAATATGATGGCTTCAAGTTAGCTATTAGCACTTTTGTGCTATCTATATACTGGAAATCATCTTTATAACCACAGTACCCATATAGTGGCTTCAAGTTAGCTACTAGTACGTTTGTGCCATCTATACTTGAGATCATCTTTATAGCCATAGTGCCCAATATAGTGACCTCAAGTTAGCTACTAGCACGTTTCTCCTCATTTACACTTGAGTTTATCTTTATAGCCACAGTAGCCAATATAGCGACTTCAAGCTGTTAATAGCTTGTTTGTACTATCTATACTTGGGTTCATTTTTATTGCCACTTCCCACTAGCAATGCACATTTTCCATAATTTATCTTTTTCGATTTTTAATCCTTCCATCTTTTTTCTGAGAGATATCAGCTTTATTATGGTTTTTAACTTGAACATGCAAACCATCAGCATCTTTACTTTTTTATTCCATGCAGGTTGCCCATGTATTGTGGAGGCACTGTCGAGAAGATATCTGCTGGAACTAGGCATTTATACATTTTTGTATGATACACCTGGGTTGTATACCTATCGCTTGCATCATGAAGATATTAGCCGAGCTAAAGAAGACAGCTTTTGCTCAATTGTTGTTCAAACGAAACAGAAGGTGAATTGTTTTTAATTGGATGTGCATATGTTGTTAAACTTAGAAGTGATCCATCTAACACGTGGTGAAATACAGGGAGTTTCAATATGTGTTTTAACTTAGTAAACTTAGTACAATTCAATCTATATAGAAAATGTAATACACTCATTAAACTTGGTTTTGAAAATACTGATCCTTGGTTTTGTATAATTGCTCGGGCCTCAATCTCCACATAAGGAGAAATGAGATGATGATGATGATATTTGATGACTGTGAAGAAGAGTTTTTCTTGCGTTTATTAGCAAGGAAAATTGAAAACTTTCTTGGGTGTAATGTAGCCAAATGTTGTGTTTACGAAAGAGTAAAAAAGGGAAAATATAGCAATGAAAGTGCATCGCATACTTTAAAGACCTATGGAAGCACTGAGCTTAAGTGGATCTCTTGTGTCAGTTTTATGGTCAGTCATTTAAAGTCTTGTCTCTTTTCTTTTTCCTGATTATGTCTCAGCACAGCACAATTAACGTGTCAGATCGAGGCTTTTATCCAATTGTTGAAAATGTGCACCCGGGAGACCAGGTGTGGTGGCAGTGGCCCGAACACTCAGAGAAACTGCACAATATTAGACAGGTTCGTTTATACTTGACTCGACCTTTAACATGCATAATTAATTTTTCCTGCTGTTTTTATGTTTTAGTCTTCTTGCTGCATTTTTCTTTCTCCATGACTCCGCCACCCACTATGCATTCGTTCTTTCTATCTATTTACCTGCTTAACTCATTTTCCACTTCCTTATTTCACTATTACCTCGTTACGTACCTATCTTCCTCCCTACCTGCCCAATCGTTCTCATTTTGTAGGTATAAACCTCCTACGTATTTATCCTTCGCTACGTTTGTTTTAACCTCTACATACGTACCAACCTCCCTACGTACTTATCAACTTTTCTACGTACGTATAAACCCTCCTACGCACGTACCAATCTTCCTACGTACGTATCAACCTCCCTACCTACTAACTAACCTCCCTACGTACGTACTAACCTCCCTACGTACGTATCAACTTTACGTACGTACCTATCTTCCTTTGTACGTATCAACCTTCCTACGTACGTATCAACCTTCCTACGTATGTATCATCCTCCCTACTTACGTATCATTCAACCTCATTACGTACGTATTAACCTCCCTACATACCTATCCACAGACCTTCGCATTTATTTATCCCATAATTTACTTACCTTCACTTTCCTTCTTATTTACCCACCTCTACGTACCACTTATTACCCCCCTTCTTCCCCCCCCACACTTTCCCCCTACGTACCTATCAATTTATACAGTATTCTCTTTAACTATCCACTAACCAACGTGCCATGCATGCTACATGCTGGCTTGTAAGATTTTGTGAAGTGAGTATACAGGCACGGACACACGTTGCAACATTTCATGCAACATTGAGCGCAACATTTTTTTTGGAAGTCGACACACGATGCAACAAAATCACGCAACATTTCTGGTGATAGCATGGCGTGCTTACCCATGCATTTTACAACAATCAAAACGGCTTCCAACAAGAAGTCCTTTGAAAAGAAAACTTTTTTGCGCTCAATGTAACAAGACTAGAGCGCGATTCAACTTCAGTTTTGTATCGTACAATGTTGCATGCAACAAAACTAATCGGTAGACACACGCTGAAACGAATCTGTTGCGTGCAATGTTGCATGAAATGTTGGATTGTGTGTCAGCGTCTTACTGGATGCTGGGACATCATAAGATGGAACATAAGATAGGATATCATAAGATCCAAGAATTATTGACTAGAGGTTGCTGGAATATTGTTAGGTAAACCACATAAGAGAAGAAATCGAAGGTTTTAACAGTGGAGCGGTAGTCAGTGGACCTTATGCCTTTACCAATACCTTCAAAAATTTGGGATTGCATTACTTTATAAGGTAAAACCTTATTATTCTATACAGCATAAGAATTATTTTTACTTGTGTAGTTGTTGGCAAGACCTCCTTAGTTTTATAAACAAAAAATAAGGAGACACATTTTTCTCAGTCAACATACGACATTTTTAAGTTCAACATGTATCGACACTTCTATTTTCATTTCCGGTGTTAAAAAGGAAGTAAGAAAAATCAGTTTAATTCTAACATGAAAAGAATTTTAAATTACAATAACAATATTGAACGAGGCGAAAACGAAAAAAAAAAATTTTAAGATGGTTTTAAATTTATACGACTAACTTATGAATAAACAACAGTTTTTCAAAATCTTATGTGGATGGCCTCTTCGGTATTAATTCGGAATTGTTTTGAGGTAAATGCTAGTATTTTGAAACATAGAGAGCTACATTATGTACACCTTTCCAAGTGCCTGGAACTATCGAGGCCCTGTACATTTCTTCGATGTACAACCTGCACAAGAAAATTTGTAAACAACCCGAGAACGCAGCCCACACTGAGAAATATTTTCCTAGTTTTTTT
The DNA here is from genome assembly GCA_027575285.2 of Zoanthus pulchellus. Classification (NCBI taxonomy): domain Eukaryota; kingdom Metazoa; phylum Cnidaria; class Anthozoa; order Zoantharia; family Zoanthidae; genus Zoanthus; species Zoanthus pulchellus. The sequence continues at coordinate 5,331 of JAOBRB020285597.1, read as the reverse complement.
CTCAGAATTTATTTATAGAAATGTACAATCTTAGAATCTTTCATGTATGTATCATGCATTTTTCCAATGATATCAGTTATTTACGATTTGATTTGTACAGTAGTATGACTACTACACAAGTGCCTCTGCACGAAATGAAAGTGAATATTTTAAATCTGTAGTCTCTTTGCTTCGTTTTATAATTTTATCTTTTCATTCCTTTTACATTTTAAATTAGCATATAGTATGTCTCTATTATATTTTACAGAGCATATGACATGGATTATTTTTTTTGTATTATTTTAAACTTTAATGTATTTATGATTATAAGCAAAAGTTATTTACTGCCAGAAATCGTTTCTCGTTGTTTTATTGCGTGTTGAAGATGCTGATTTTTTCCTAAAAAGTGTCCGCCTTCTGCGCTGCCAAACGACCTCCTGTGACGTCACATTGTTTGCAACTTTTCTTTGAAGAAAAGAAAAAAACAGCAATGGAGAGTAAAACGAAGAAAAATTGTGGAAGATACTGCATCGCCGGAGCGCTGAATAAAGAAAGCTGTCAAAATACCAGCTGTACTTAAGGCATAAGAATGCAACTTGCAAACAATGTGACGTCAACTCAGAACCCAGACTCCGAACAAATTTTTACTTCAAAATTGTGTTTTCAAGACGCAAAAAACCGTGGATAGATTTTTTTTGTCTTCTCAAGTATTAAATGTAGAGAAAACGCCGAAAAAAAGTCCGTGTCATATTCACTTTAAGTATCATGTACTTTTACTAGATAATTTTATAGATTCAATTTTGTGTTCATGCACTTTTATCTTAAAAATGGTGTCAAGCCAGACATCGAAACGTCGATATACTTTTAACTTTAACTTCCATAACGAAAGTTTTTAACAATCAAATTTAGGTTTTGCATTTTTTTTTAACAGTGACGGCATACCTGGAGCTTTTGGTGCCGTTGTCGTAACTCCAACTTCTCAGGTATTCTGTAATTGTGTCGAAAGTTGATTGAATCTAAACTTTCCCTAACGTAGAACTTTACTTAAGAATATATTTTGTTTTCACTTGGAAAGTGGTGGTGTTGGCTTAAATATTTCTGACAATCTCGATTTTAAAATTCGCGCTGACTTGAGTTTTGACGATATTGATGTTGCAGAATCTTTGTTTATTGAAATATCAAGACCACATGGGAAAAATATTATCGTTGGTGTTGTTTACAGGCCACTTAATCAGAGAGTTGGTGACTTTGTGTCAAAACACAATGATCTGTTAGCGAAAATCTCTAGAGAGAACAAATTATGTTTTATTATGGGTGATTTCAATTTGAATCTAATTAACTTTCCACATCACCAAAACACTGGCGAATTCCTTGATGGATTGCACTCGCATATGTTTTTTCCCATGATGACACGTCCCACCCGAATAACTTCTCACACCGCAACATTGCTAGATAACATTTTTGCAAACATATTTTTTGATCGCTCGAGAAGTGGTTTATTGATTACTGATATCTCTGATCACTTACCTGTTTTTTCGATTCATTCAAATAATGACTTTTCCAACAGCCACGCTCATGGCCAATGGTCATTCGAGACAATAATAAAGAAAACTTAGCGAGTTTTCTCGAAAAGCTAAAACAAATTACCTGGTTCTCCCTTGATGGTTATCATGACCCCAAAAAACGCGTATATCAGCTTTATAAAGAAGCATTCTGAAAGTTATAATGTGTACTTCCCTGTAAAAAAATTAACTAGAAAACAGTCCCTTTTAAATAAACCGTAGCTATCCAATGCGCTTATTAAGTGTATTAAGAAGAAAAATAGGCTTTATAAAAAATATCTGCGAATTCAACAATGGATCGTCAATCAATTTACAAAAGTTATAAAAACAAATTTAAATCATTCTGTGCGGACAGCAAAACGTCTATACTACGAGAAGAAATTGAATAACGTTCAATCTAATACTCGTGCTGCTTGGAAAGTTTTAAATGAAATTCTAAACAGAAGCAAAAGAAGTTCCAGTAGATGCTCAATATTTAAAGCTTATGATCGTGAAGTTACTTATCTTGTCGAAATTGTCAACAAATTTTGTAGTTATTTTTCAAGCATCGGTCCTATTTTTAGCAAAGGGTATACAGTCGTCAGCTTCACACCGTAGTTTTCTTAATGGTTCTTTTACACAGTCAATAATTTTCAACCCTACAAATCAAGATGAAATCACTGAGATTGCGAAATGTATTCATGTCACGTAAAGATCTGGACTATCTCTCAGATATCACTTGGAGATGGACAAACTATCAATCTGGTTTAAAGCAAGCAAGCTTTCTTTAAATCTTAAAAAGTTTAAGTTTATGGTCTTTAAACCAAGACAAAAGCTTTCAATTTGTAATATTCAAATAATTATAGATAATCAAAACATTGTTGAAGTAAAGGAGACAAATTGTCTAGGCGTAATTTTGGATGAAAACCTAAATTGGAAGTCGGAAATATCTCACGTTGCAAGTAAAGTTGCGAAGTCAATCGGTGTAATATCTAGATGCAGCTTCTTTCTTCCTAAATCGTCTTTACGTATGCTCTACTATTCCTTAACTTATCCTTATTTTTACTACCGCAATATCGTTTGGGCTTCGACCTATAAAACCAATCTCCGCCGGCTTGTTATCCTGCAAAAGCGCATTATTAGAATGATAAATAAATCATTTTAATGCTCATACTGACCCCCTCTTTAAGCACCTCGGTATACTAAAATGTAATGATATCCATTTGCTTCAACTGGGCCAATTTATGTATTCTTGCAAAAATTCATTCTTACCTCCAAAGTTAATAACAATTTCTCTCAAAGTAATCAATTCCACTCTTACAATTCAAGAAATTCCCAGGCCTACCGTCTACCGTATTAGTATTGTCGTACAAACACGAACTGAGAAGTTCTTGCCTTTTTTTCAATGACCTAAGTTTTTTAATTCACTTGACAACAAGATCATCAACTCTCAATCCCTCTTCTCTTTTAAAAAAAACTGAAGATTAAATTATTGAGTAAGTATGAAAACAGTTTATAAATCTTTTCATCTTCGACTTTTCGCCTTCTTTTCTTCAGTTGATGTATAAAACAGCTCTAGGTCATATTTCGAGGAGGCCTAACCTCTCATAAGCTTCAATAGTTTCTGTTAGCTCTCCTCGCCATTTCTTTTGTTTTTTGCTTTTCCTATATTTTTTGTAATAATTGTGTGGCAAATAAAATTTAAATGAAAACTAAATAAAATTATAAAATAAAGTTTTTCTGTGCTTTAATATAAAGTTATAGGCTGTGAGAATTGAGAGTGTTTAGCTTTTGTGGATAGCACTAGGTATGAGAGTATACTCAGGCTGTACCGGAAAGTTTGATTCAGGTTAAAACTAATGTTTTTAGGTTCATCGTCTCCACGTTAGTGGGTGGGGACTAGACCCAGATCCCGTTGTGGTGAGCGTGTCCGACTGTGTCTGTTGGATGTGGAATACTGGAGAACAGTATACTGTTCATGAGATAAAGAAACCGTACGCCGTAGAGCAAGAGATTGATGTTTGTCCTGAAAATGCAACAAACAGGTTAGTCACGTGAAGTGAATATGTTTTAGGATACGAGGTTGAAAGTTTGATTTTGTAATCTATTCTTCTTGTGCGCATGTATCTAGGAGGTGTCATGCAAGGGCCTTTGACAGGACAGGTGTTTACCACTTTGTATGTACGGCGATTATCTCGGATGAAAAAGAGGTAGGTGCTTTCTTTTTAAACAAATGAATCGCTATTTGTCATGAACGAAGTTTGACACGTTTACAATTAACAACAACAACAACAATCTGTATATACCCTTCAAATACAAATACAATTATGAATGATATTACTAAATATTTAGAGGGTACTGGCACCGGAAATAACCATAGGGCTAACTAGAATCAGGTGCCAGAATACATAAGCGATAATAATAATGAACGGTCGAGAAGACTCACACACATACAAATACACACGCATACAAAGACACACACAATCGGAACTAGTGGAAAAGAAGTTGCAAAACATTTAGAGTTCATAACTTTTCAAAAAAATTTGTTTCAGCTTATTTTTAAAAGCTGGCAGAGAAAATCCCTTGATATTTTCATCAAGATCATTCCATACTTTAGGACCTTGAAATCTTATGTTAAACATTCCATAATTAGTTCTAGCATATGGAAGATAATAAGTCTGTTTTACAGCTAAACGCGTATTGTAGCTATGGACCTGGCCAATTTTCATGAAAAAACAATTAAAAGCAGAGGGTAATAAACTATTATGATATTTATACTTAAGGACTGCAATATGATAAGTGACAATTTCTGCGATTGAGTTTATAACACAATGTAAAGAACAACCTTATGCCTGGTCCTATAAGCGGAAAGATTATATAAAATGTAAAAATATGGCTACATGTATAAACTTAACTTTAGAAAAAAAAAAGATTTTAAATTCTTCTTATATTTATAATATCATAATATAAACTCTCTCATCGTATGTTTTCATCACTGTTTGCGACTCAATGTTTTTTATCATTTCATCCTGTCTCTGTTAAATATTCTCCTCATACACCGATCAAACATTTATAATCAAAACTTGGCCCTGGTTGCTTGGTTTGTATAGCCCTTACGGTTATTCCAAGAAATCGGTACTACCCATTAATTAACGATCATATAACATTGCAAACAATCAAGTGTGAGGTAAATAAACTTCTTCTTCTTGTTTTTGTTGTTGTTGATTTATTGTCACCGTTATTGATTTTTGAGCACGATTTGTACCGCCAAGTAAACAATGACGTTATAAGTGAATAGATATCTGAACAGACATAACTATAATGCTGCTTAAAAAAAAGCAAAACAGTTACTGTTCATCAGCAGGATGTCCAAATTGTGTGCAATTCTACAATTGAACCTCTCGGTGTTTTTTTAGATTTGATATTCCAAAAACGAGACAACACACCATACTGAATTAAAAGCTTGATACAGTTTATTTAATTATAAACATCAAGAGTTTTGTGTTAATCCGTTATTTGTTTCCTTTTTTTTTCTAGTATCGGGCAGGGGGAAGTTTTATCAACACAGTTATTGTAGATCCGGTTTTGTATTCTGAACGTGTAGGTGTCAGCTTTAGTGGCTTTAATCCACCAGCGGTTACGATTAAGAAGGTAATATCAACACTCGTTTAAACATTTCAACACTATTTAGAAGAGAAAACTAACTAGCGGTAAACTAGTGTGAGCTGCGTCAGTGTTTCTAAAGAAACAATTTAGTGATAAATATGTAAATTATATACCGTGTAAAAAAAGAGAGATTACTTAATGATTT
>JAOBRB020285377.1:0-11250 GCA_027575285.2 Zoanthus pulchellus | reverse complement strand
CAAGTATTCAAACCAATAGTTCAGGGGCAATACGTTTAGACTATATAGGTGGTTGCAAAGCAAAGACCTTAATTGATCTTACCCGCCCATTGAAATATGTTGCAACTTTTTCAACTAGTTTTGTAAGCAATTGGGGGCGCTGTGAAGCGTTGAAGTTCAGAGCTGTAACAGTCGAACTGATCTCTTTAGCTCAGTTGGTAATATCTGTGATTTGCTAAACGGGATGCTTCGATTCAGTTCCAGGCCGTCGTTGGTAGTTGAAAGGTCTGCTCAACAAGGGAATAACTCACAAGAATTGTTGGCAATATTTGTTTGCTCATTCGTGTAGCTTTTTAAAAACAAATACGCAGAATTATATTATCGACAGTGGTGGGTATTCAATATATATTCCAAAATGTTTTCCAATTCACTTTCTTTTACCATGGGGATATTAAGACATTGTTAGTTGTAGACACTTAACCATGTGTTCTATTGGGGAAACTTACAAGAAATATGGCCATTTACCGTATCGATAGACTAGAGTTACTACTCGGTGTTGTGGTCTGTCCAATGTCACAGGGGAGAATTCAATTTTTAATTAATTATTTAAACTATCTTGCTGAAATATGCAGAACTAGGTCTCAAGTCCCCCTAATAAATATTGTAAATCTTCAGCTACCCTAGCCTTGTCGCTATAAGTAAAAGCAAAGTCCACCAAAGATCGTGTTATATCATCTGTATCATGCCTTGTCCACAACCGTAACTTTTAGAATGTATTATTAATTAAAGCATTCTCGTTCTCTACCTGGACCCTGGAATCTCTCAGCCCCAGCCTTAATGCGAGAGCTTTCTTGAACACGCTGGTTGGGTAGGGACTGAGACAGAACGCTCGCTCCAGCTCCTCAATCTGCCATCGTTTGTACGTTGTTCGATTTCTTCTGCCGGGTTTGTCAGAGAACGGATCTAAATTAATTATTGTAGTAATTAGCAAATATGTTATAGTCGAATGTAGTTTGTAGCAAAAGCTACATAGCTATATAGATGGAATAAGAAAAAGAAATGGGATTCGAACAGTTTTATCTGTTGGAAGGAATCTTGATCAATTCTTGACTGTTTGTATTTAGCTGAGCTCTAGCCTGCGTGAAGACGCTGTTCCGTCATTTCAACAGTGGTTACTAGACGGTTAATATAAAAAGAAAGCAACAATGCATAGACTTGCTCATCTCAAGCGTTTAAATAAAAACTATACGACTACCAGCTTCTTCATCAAGAAGATTCTAGGCCTCCCCAAAAGTATCACGTATTTTAAATAGAATATCGGGAACATAAACTGAAAACTAATATTATTTTATTAAATTTTCAACCTCGAATATTGCGTTTCTAGCGTTCTGATTGGTTCTCTCAATCTCGGTTATCAGCTCATATACCCAATGACCATATATGGAAACTAACAAAATAATCTTGTTTCTCAATTTATTAAAAGTTTTTGTTATTTTCAAGCATCGAAAAGTTCGGAAAACTCATGAAATTTAATAAAACAATTATTCCATTCGCGCTTGTTAGATAGGAGATAATTATAGCCAACTCATCGCTACGCACCTCGTTAGCTATTTCCCATCTCATATCCAACGCGCGCTCTTGGAATAATTGTTAAATATTTCGTTCTCTTTAATTCCGTTTTGGGAAATAGATGTTCTCGTACTATTAATACAAATAAATTAAGTTAATGATTTAAAAAAACAACAGTTTAATTAAGTCTTGTTTAGAGTGCAATTCGGATTGAATAGAAGTCACCTGCCTTGACTAATTGCTGGTCACTTTTTTTTGTAAAACGTATTTGTTTATTTAACAAAATACAATGGAAAGAAGAGTTTGAATAGACTATTTTACGGTTCCTGAAAAGTAACCAAGCTTCTAAATGAAACTGAGGCTTAGGGTGACCTTACACAGTTCCTTTCAGGAACTGTAAAATGGTCTATTCTCTGTTCACGGCATTTTGAATTGTGACGTCTCTTGGTTTTAGTGCCAGTCTCCACTCTTAACGCTTAACGATTTCAATAACGATGAACAAGTATATCAGTAACAGCCTGGAACTACTACCGATATCAAATGGTAATGCGCGTAAGCCTCAAAAATTGAAAATTAGAAGTGAAAATGAGTTGTATACAAGATTAATCAAATCCATATCCAAAGTAAACCGAGAAAAGAACTACATAACATGCAGTAGAAAGCGCACCACATAATGCGTTGATCCGAGGACATTGTCGCGGTTTTTCTGACGCCATCTTCGTGGACTGAAACTAATCACTCGTGTATGGAAATTCAGTGAGTATTTTGAAAAATAAACTTAATGCTAGAATTTGCCTCTCTAGAAATCGTCCAGTCGCGTTATGAATTTTCAGGTCAAATTGGATTGCCATAACTGAAAATGCCGGTAATTTCAGCCATTTTGCCTCCCTACCAAAAATGGCTTCGGAAACCAGGACAATTAAAGGTTTCGGAGGTAGAATCGAAAAGGAAAGGAAAAAAAGTTTAGTTTCTTAGAATGTTTGATCTGTAGTATCAGCCAATATCAAGAATACCATAATACTCTTTCTTTGTTCGAATTTATAAATTCAGCAGTAAAATATTTTATTGAACAGAAAAACAAACATGATTTGAACCCGCTCAATCTTTATAGTTTGTTTTCTTTGTAAATGAACAGACAAATACACGTTGGCAGAGGCTGTATGCTCGGTGGAGTTAAGAGAAACAAGCTTTGCTTTATGCTCCCTCCTAACGCAATGGCTGTCATCAGCTGTTCAAACAGAGTGTCGCCATTAGAATGTAAGATAAACAGCCATGCACTAACAACTTCTTCCTGTACCATTGTTACTCTATCTAAGCATTCTATAACGTTGCTTTTATGAAAGATTATTGGATACGTGAATAACAACTAACAAATAAATGATTTTAAATAAACAAAAAAAACAAACCGCTTTCTTTGCGTCTTATTTAACAAATAGAGAAGCCTAAGCCATGTATTGACTTGATAAAACACAACGTACGGACATTTTAAAACACGAGGGAAATGTATATTGAGTGTTTTTACATTTTTTGAGTTTCTCAAATGCCCATAGTGTTTTATCAAAATCTAGCTAATACATATAGTATAGGCTTTTTCGTTTGTTTTAGATTCTACACGCCGCGAGATGTGAAAAACAATCAAACACTCTGTGTTTAAAACATGTGTTTTAGCCGATCAGAACGCGCGTAATATCCTATCGATATTATTTTTATAAAAGGTTTTCTTTACAATATAATGTAACATAATTTACTCTAACAAATGCATAGTTTTCCAAAAATATAACTCATTTTATACATTATTCAGTTTTTGTCGAGTTTCAAAAAAATTCAGTTTTAAATTGTTTAATTTCAAATTTTTGTCGAAAATTGGATTTTTTAAGCTTAGATTTTCTTATGTTATTTACTGAAAATTAAACATTCTAAAAATAAGTTTTTACTTTCTTCAATGTGCTGCTCTTAGCCAGTAGGTGTATTGAATAGAGTAAACTAACGGAACACTCCGAACAGAGAAACATTTGAGTCTGCTTTCATCAATTGAAATCTTCCGACTTCCCTCGTGATGTTTTGCAGCTTATCGTGCATCCGTTGTCCGACTAGTTGATACAAATGATGTTTTTTAGAAAGTTAATGCTACACCAACATAACTGCATACTGTAAAAACATGGTTATGGCTCAATTCCTAAGAGGTTTAGTCGTCTTGAACAAATTGACTAAGCCGATTCAGTACTTAAAGCGCAGTTGCCTTAATTGATATGGTTTTAAATTTAATGGTAAACGCGACTTATAAAAGCACAAACGTGTTAGAAGTTAGTTAACACGGCCACTATAACCACGACCCCAAGCATTTTTAGCTACATGTAATGCAGTGTAGTACACATGTAGTGTAGTGCCCTGGCTACGTTATATGGACTCCATATGGCAGAAACAACTATTGTTGTGAGTAGTAAATGTTAGCAAAATTGTAGGCGTTTCACTTAAAACTAAAAGTCTATACACATAAGCGATTTTTTTGTCCGTTTAAAAGGGTATTGCTTTCAGTTCAAAATAAGTCCCAAATTTACCCCATTCAAACAAAATCCACAGTTTGCAATTTAAAAAAAAAGAACTCGAAGGTAGCCATTGGCACTCACGTGTTTTCACCACCCAACTTCAGTTTAGTGTAGTGAAGATCTTAGATTCAGTACATTTCTTTGAAAATGTGTGACTCCAAAAGTGTTTGCAATGAACGCAGCTATAACTTTTTGCACGAGAAGAAACAAGGCATGCGAAGTTCTTTAAGTCACGAAGAACTGGGGTTTTTGTTTATCTCGGCTTGAATTTAAGTTTACAACTCAGATTTTTAGTTTGCATTTCTGGTCGATAATCTATCATGTTCTTAGAAGGTACTGTAATCTAGAATACCAAGAGTTCATTTCTGCATGAAATGGGCTTGTGCGCCTTTTAAAAACGCCGGCCCAGAGCATTTCTCTGCAGTATCTTATGAAATTCAATATAAACTACCAAGTGCAACGTTTGAAATGACATACTAATTCAATTGCAATATCAAACATAGAACAAAACTCAAACATTAACGATAACTCAGGTTGACAGCTGCTCCGCCTGTGTAACTCAAACCGTTTGCAGTAAAAACCAGAAAGTTCGAGGTGATTCGAAATACAAGACGAAAAGAGATTTTCTTTAGTTAATTTGTGCGTTATTCTGTTTGTGCTTTTATATAAAATGCTAATTTGTGTAGTGATATTTTTACCACATTTTAATTTATTTCACAACAATGCTAATGAACGACGATCAAGAAACTGAAAAAACGCATTTACTTTTATTTTAAAAGCTTCTAATAAATTCTTCATAAATAATTTAACTTTAGTCACAATGATTTGTAGTTTAGCGCTTTTAAATTAGCTGAGACAGATTTTTGAAACGACTTGTAAATATAAACAATATACAGTTTAAAATGTCTTCCTTGCTCGGAGAACGAATTCTTCTTCTTTGTGCATGCATTTTTTTTATAACGGAATTTTTTTGGTAACTACATTTTGCCCATGGCTTTTTTAAAAAAAGCTTTTTAAACAAACAGCAAAAGGGCCAAGAGAGTATATTTGTTATTGACTTGGTCATTAAGAGCGGTTAGCAGTTTAAACCAAACTTTTCTTTAATTCTCGGAAAAGCGAATTCCTGAATTCATCATAAAGGATTTTTCAATGTTTTTATTTTGTATGAAAAAACTATATTCATCCTATGGCTTTGATAAATTTGGTTGAAGGAAGCTATAATAAATTGTAGTTGCTATTCTCAAACGATTTATGCTAAAAATTCGGATTCAAAGCCGCAGATTTTTGTCAAGAATAATATTTTTTATTTTTAAAAAACGAATCAGTGGATGGAACACTTCGATTTTCGATGTATTATGAAAATTACTTCTTCTTTGCGTAAGAGTTTATAATGCAGTTCTTGATATATTCATATATATACCTTTTACCGTGAAAGAAGATTAGAGTAAAAGTATAGGTCTAAATGTTAATTCTCACAAAAATTTCTCGTTTTTATTAAATCTTTCAAAACGTTTATTGCGCTGCAAATATATTCAAACTTTTAAACAATGAAACACTAGAAAAGAAAAGAGTTGGTTACTGGTGGCAGTTGGTTTTATATTGAGTTCTTAGGGTTTTTGCTAACAAGTTAAACCTGAAACTCTAACCCCGCCTTTTCAACTGAGTTTGCTAACTCTGTTCCATCAAGACCAGCTGTATAAAGCTGCAAGTGTCAATCTTCAACCTTGTTACTGAAAAGCTAATAGAAGATTTTTGAAAACTGATAAAAATACATTGCAACCTCAACTTAGACTTAAATTTGATCTAGAGTAAAGTGAAAAAGACCGCAAAACATTTACTGAATAAAAAAGGCAGCAGTTAAGCTTTAAAAGCGTTATTTTACCAAACTAGGAAGAATTTCCGGAGTTGTTCTGTAAATGAGCACCATAAATAAAACATATGTACTAGTTGAAACTAGTAATTAATAAAACTGCTTTAAAATATTGTCTACTATTGTTATTCTATAAACTGTTGCTGGTTTTTATCACTCTCTCCTAGCTTGCGCCAAATGCAAGCTGTGTGGAAGACAACTGTATTTCTAATATTTGCGCAATAACAAAACTAGTTGTTAGTAACAGATTGCAGCTCAAAGCATCCATTAAAAAGACACCTTAGATTAATTTTTGTACCTGATAATTAGAAATTTATTTTAGCAACAATGAATTATTATGAGTTTTTTTTGTATAATGATTAAAATCTTCCGAGATGAATTGAAGTATGTGGAAAAACTGATAAAGATATTATGAAAATTACTTCTCACTATCTCTATAGATGAGGTTTTATGTATCGCTTTTTCACTTAAATCTCATCCTCTATAAAACTTATAAATGATAAGAATCGGGCATCAGTGATCGACTAGTGTTGAAGTTTGTAAAACTTAAGGAGCCGTTCAAAGCAATACATAATTGATGTTTTTGCACTTGAAAGAACGCAGCCTTCAGAACATAGTGAATAGAGACGAGCGCCATTTACCGTTTTCTTGTTGTAAAAATAATAGTTGTAAACGACCCTTTTAACAAAGCTGCAAAACCTTTTATAATCATCCAAAGTTTATGTAAAAATGTTCCAAATATATTTTTGAGGATAAAGGAAATTCTTAATAGAAAAGTGTTAGTTTTTTTTCAAGTACCAGCGCACAACCAGTTTGTTTGATCTTCCCTGATTTCTACACAATAAATCATTATATCTATCCCAAACTTAAGATTGCAATTTAGAAGAAATTTTACATGTTTTGTTTTAACAAGAAATTTACCGATATGACTTCACTAATTCATCGTTCATAGAAGGTATTCGCTTAAAGATTTTGATTGAATTTTAAAAATTTTGATAACTGACTCAGCGGTTATTAATTAGGTGGTGTTCTCAACTAATAGGGGATTTGCAGACTGAACTGGCCAAGCATTAATTATTTCAAAGTATTTACTATAGCAGAAGTAAATTAATCAAACGAACACTTTCTTTGAAGAAAAGAAGACTCAGTTTTAATCAGTTATTTAAATTTTGAACAGTTAAAAGAATTGGAAAAATGTCCTAATTTTTTTTAACGAAGTGATTCTTTTGCATGATTCTTCTAAAGTTTTGAATTCAAGACTAATATCTTAATTGGCCCACATATATCAGTGGTATTTTATGTATTGCGATAAAAAGAAATCAGTTGGAGTATGCTTTGAGCGAGAACTTTCTCCTCATCTTTAACCCATAACACACAAAACAGCGCTTGAATTTTATTCATGAATTTAATCTCTTAGCTGAAATAATTTAGATGCTGCACAAAATTTGAACTAACCTTGATTTTGCACTGCCATGCCTTCCTCCTTTGCAATGGAGCTGTTTTCTTCAGATCTACAAACGGAGCGCATTCGTTTGTCCAACATCTCGCGCTCAAATGCCGCCGAAAGCTGCATTTGTTGGCAGTAGCATTCGCAAGTACACCTTGCAAGACGACCGTAGTAATGATCCGCATAGGGCGAGATCCTGTATCGAATTTCCATTGGCGGATAGCGATAGGGAAAATATGGATATGCGGGCCTTGTTAATTCCATGCTGTTTTAAAAGGGTGGTGTTTATCACTAAAGACAGAAAAGGTTGCTAGTCAAATACAATGAGTACTGACCCTTTAAGGCGATACTGTAAATATAGAGAGAAGGTTACTTCAAGAACGTCAGCTACTCGACCAATCACTGGACGTCTCTTGCAAGCGCCTTATAAGAAGTGGCTTCAATAGATATTCATTGCAATGAATTCCACTCGTCTTCATTGGTCAAGGCAAAAATCCCAATGAAAAATTGTTTTAATTTTATATTTATATCTCAATTTGAAAGAGAATGCACTTTTCTTAGAAAAAGACACTCTGTTTTAAAAGTATCTTATTATAAAAACGATTTTGAACAAGCTAAGGATAAACGTGCGGGATCGATGGCAGAGAAGTTTATAATCAGGCGCCGCATGGCTGTACAAAATCATGAAATATATCGGCAAATAGTTGATAGTGCAACATTGTTTACAGCTCGAGTAAGTTAAACAAAATTTAATTCTACAAGGACAATTTACAGGACACATTGCTGATTTTCATCTTCACTTTGTTAATTTACTTGGTTATCAAATATCAAAGCTCACATCTGCACATGAAAAAGCGCGTGCACCAAACCCTTGGTAACTAGGAACACAAGCCGAAAAAAATTTGAGACTAAAATGCCAACAATTTTTAAACACATTTAGCCTCGGTTCAAAAATAACTCGCTCTTGTAAAACTAAAAAAAGTGATTATGTTAAGTTAATAAAAGATGTTAACACTGAACAAAAAGCAATAAATTGGAACAGTGTTGATCTGTCTTTGGTATGACAAAGGTTTTATTTTTAGCCAAGCAGTTAAATTTGTTACACTTGGAGATTAACACTACAATACTAAAGAAAGTGTATATCAACAGCAATTTTTAAAAGCTACGGCGAATTACAAATATAGAGTCTGTGATACTGAACTGCGGAGCCAAACGGTTGAAAGAACGCATTGTAATATAAGCAAAAATAATAAACCGGCAAAATGTGAACTCAAGAACCATAATTTTGTAAAATGAACAAAACTTGTTACTTTTGCATAACTAAACTCTAACAGTAATATTATGACTTTTTAGATTTTATATTTAAATCTTTTGAACATTATAAATAAACTATTTTTAATGTAATTTTTTAAGTAATTTAAAAGGACTGAAAAGCTAGAATTGGGACAGGCAAACTTTAAAATGTTAACAAAACTATAGTCATTTTACTGCAGGGGCCGCGTTTCATTTCTAAAAGTGGGGTGGCCGAAATGAACTTATTATCAGTGGGTACCGTAGGGTAAAGTTTTGATTTTTAGTCCTTTCGAATACTGGAAAATGCATTTCCCAGGGTGTTAAAACAATGGGTTTTTCTGAAAATGAAATCTAGACATTCATGTAAAATCAAAATTTCTGAAAAAAGTAGGGTGGCCATGTCCCCCCCTCCCCCTGTTACGCGGCCCCTAGCCAATGTACTGTAAGTGAAGCAAGTAGCTTTCTATCAGTAAGGAATACAGGCTATCTTGGGATCTCACTAGCAGCAAACATAGAATACCTAAGATCCCTGGCACGAGTTTAGGCGACAACGGAGCAGGCTCTTATTTTAACTCATGCTCAGTTGATTTATTCTTGATTTTCCTTTGAGTGATACCGATACGCTAGTGCATGCAACAGACAACCGAGCTTTACTTTATTTTCAACATTACGCCGGAGATTGCCTTGTTAAAATGTACAGTACTAGTGACTTTTAAAAACTTTATCAAATATAACCGATTTAGTTGTACCAATTACATCCGATACTTCTAATAACATATCTATATAACATTTTTTTAAAAAATGTATCTGCTTAAGTTTGAGATGGAAGCTTGTCAGAAATAATTAGTCGGCCTCGAATGAAGGAGTTACTGTTAGTCAAAACCAAGATTCTGTTTAAGATAATACGTGAGCGTATACATAACTAAATAAATTACTTGATTTTGCCTGAGACAAAAATAGTGACAGTCTGTCTGATTTGAATGTTTAACAAGGCTGAATCACTACAAAAACATTACAGATCAATGATGTCTCTACCGCATTCGATTTGATGGTAGATCAGCATGCAATGGTGCCGGCGTCAGCAGTTTATAAAAAACTTAGCAGCCGTGTTTGTTTTGCTCAACTAATGGAAAACGTTAATCTTTTAGATTAGAAAGCTGATGTGCATGTTAAGAATCATTTCTTGCAATTTTCATAGAACAACTTCAGCTCATAAAAAAACTTCTCCCTTTTCAGTTTATGAGCTTTTTTTATAACAAAACTGTTATTTTTGGAAAAACCCACACAATTTAGTTTCACTGCAACTGCCATCAGCTGTCCACACATTACTTCATAGAGCAGTTGTCGATTCAGAAGAGGTGACTGGCCTCAGATCCTTGGGTAAACACCGTTTTCTGTTTGACGAGATTTTAATTGCTTTTGCTAAAACTTTATTGGAGCAAACAGATTAATTTTATGATCATTAAACCAACATATAGCACTGTTTAAATGATCAGCAACTTTTCTTTATGCGAGATCCGTCATCAATCAAGACAACTCTCTCATAGGAACAGTTTTAAAACGAAAAACAAATAACGGATAAGCAAGGTTCATCACTGCTAATTAAACTTGATAACTGTTTATTGTTTGAACCTACCCGTTCATAAAATGGTTTCGTTTCAAATTTTAACAATGTTTAACATTTTATTTATCACTAAATAATCCTCATGTGAATTTTTAAATTTGCTGTCTATCATAACGGATGAACCTATAAAAGAAATCTATACCTAGCGTTAAACTAGTTTGAGCTGCGTCGTTGTTTCTAGATAAAAAAAAAACAATTTAGTGATAAAAAGAGAGAATTCTTACGGACATTTCGGACGTAGTTCTTCGTCGGAGTAAAGCCAAGATGCATGTTTTAGTACAATTGATAATCTAGCTGGGGAAAAACTAATTTGTATTATTTATTTATTGCTCAAAAGAAAACACCGTCCTGACATTGTATATTGTTAAACTTGTTCAACAGTTGCTAAAAAGCACATCAGCTAAAGTTTAAAACTTTCCTCGGAGTTGACAATTAATGGCAGCCGGTACGTTGCTTTGTACGAACAAAAAGTTTGCAGCCTTGAGCTGTTTAAGTTACATGCATGTTCATGCGAAAATCTAAAAAATGTCTTCTGTGTAAACTGGTGTCAGTTCAGAAAGAACAAAACCAAGTACAAAAGATTCTTGTGTTAAAGAAAAGGCAAGGCAAGCAATCTAAATGTAACACTTTTTATAAGAATATTGTTTTTCTGACCGGGGCATGCAGGATCAGGCTGGATATTCTTTAACTTTGACCGATTTTAGACTGAAAATATTTTTACTAATATTCTTAGTTTTGACAATATCAATGACATGGAGTTTTTTTTTTTAAACGACTGTGCTATTAAAGAGCCTCAAAGTCAAAGGTAATACGGATCTGAATATGGTTTTGCTATTCGGGATCATGCAGTGACGCTTTTTTAAGCATGCAAGACTATATTCCTTAATCAACAAAATCTGAGCCTTACGATATTATTCTTAAA
>JAOBRB020285266.1:0-11252 GCA_027575285.2 Zoanthus pulchellus | reverse complement strand
ATTCTCCCAAACGTGCACCTCGGTTTTCATAGCGCTATGAAGGCACAGAAAAAATGTTTTATTTCTTAAATATAACATATAACATTACTAAGTAAATTGTTTCCAGTGTTTTGGAACAAACTCAAGGTTTTTAAATTTAATACAGTAACTGGTAAAAGGACTTTGTAAAATAAAAATTATATTAACTAAATACACGTTTCCTGGTAAGGAAGCTGAACTTTCAGAAAAAGAATAAAATGTAGTATGTTCGCACAAAAAGTACTTCAAACAAAAACTATGCTTCGCTTAACTGACACATTTAATTTCATTTACTTCTTGTAGTTGCTCCTTTAACAAAAGAGCTCTGGAAGCCCTTCCTTCTAATACACTGTCTAGCTTGTATTCAAAGTATACTGTCTCAGATGAAACTTTTAGTTTTTTAATGTTTAAAAAGATTATACATGTAATTAACTTAAAAAAGAATTCGTTTCTTTGCATGACAAATATTTTTCTTTATTATTCAACTGCACGAATAACCATACAAATAACACCATGAGAGGGTCTGGGACAAGTAAGAATATCCAGCCATATGGTACATTTTGAGCGATATTCGTACTCCAGAAATTTGTTTTACTACACCTATCGCAGTATTTTTGTTTTGTTTTTCGCAAATAGAAAATTGGATAATAAATCACTTAATATTTGACAGTGTAGTATGTAGTATCGTATGGGTGATATATTTTACTCGTCCTGTGTATTTTGACTCGTAAAAATATCTAGCCATACTTGATACTTAACTGTCTATTAATAAGATATATCTACTTCTTTTTAATTCTCGACAAAAAATGTTCACAAGAAATTTAAGTAGCCTTAATATAGAAGGTTTTTTACAACTGTTATAAATGAATGCAAAATAAATGTAATTTCAAACTTATCTTAGACAGCTACATTTTTTTTTGTTCCGAGAAACCAATGGTTTTGCCTGCCTGTGCTTGCATTCCTTCTTTTTCTTTTCTATCTCGTTCTCTTTCTCTCTCTTGGTTTGTTCATACCAATCTGCCTCCATCAAATACCAAGCTGGAGGCCATCGGTGCTGCTCCAGATAAGAACGGGTAGCTGTGTCAAGTGACTTAAAATCCTTGCAGTGCTTGCGGCAGACATCATTGTAATGAACACTGATGTAATGTAAGCACCATGACTCGAGCTGCCTGGCATTATGCAACTGAGCTTCCCTCAAACACACTTTAATTGTAACAAACAAATCTCTAGTAAGAATATAATAATCAGAACCTTGCAATTTTCTTATAAATACTTTAAAATAAAAAATTATCTTTAAAATTCATCATCATCATCATCAATCCAGTTTTGATCTGGTTTTATCCCCGTAAACGAGGGTGGCCGGATTTACCCCACTCTACCAGCAATCTCTCCCACTCCCACTCTCCATCTCGCTCGATTCACTGCATCCTCCCTCTTCAAACTAACACTCCTACTCTCCTTCTCCACCTGCGTTGTTAATATATTTGTTATTATAATATTGTTTTTTATCTATAAAGCCAAACTACAAATAAAAATTATGTTTTGCATTTGAAGATTAAGAATTCAAAATAAATTTCTCTAGTCTTGTAATTAATTAAAATGTACAGATTTCAAGCTAAAATCATAGTGTAGTACTGTATACTGACAATATGAATTCAAAGTTACATGACAAAGAATATTAAATGGCTCCATGTTCATGTGATGAATATGATGGGGATTGTCATCAGGATATGTACAGTACATTAACCTAGTATTGAGCTAAAAACAGTAAATTTTTGGGAATTGTATGTTTTTCCCTGACCTGATCTTGAGTTTTTAGCCTAATTGTTCGTAAACAGACAAGTTATTAATTAATAAAATGTTATTTATGTTTCTATATATGCAATTGCTGCAAGCAAAGCAAGTAGCTTCCTATTCCGAACACAGAGTAAACTTCAGACATCAGTAGCAGCGAACATGCAATACATGCAATCTGACAGAGGTTCAAGTCCAAACCATACCAAGAGTCCATTCAATGATGTCACTAGCATTTCAGTACATAGAATGAAGATAGTCAGACGATTGAAGCAGTTCAAGTCCACACCATACCAAAAGTCTGTATTTATTCGCCTATAGGCCTTCATATCAACTTTTGCACCAAATTAAACTGGGAACCCGTGAAACTTCTACAACATATGGGGTTTGGCTTGAAACCAAATGTTTTTGCCAAAAAAAAAATTTCTATTTAATATACAACTCTGGAATGTCAACTCGGATCACATTAGATTCATCTTACATGTGATTCGTAGTCATTTTCAATTAAGTAACCAACATTACATGTGTTATAATGAATGTATGAATAAATGAATGTTCATTTGACAGTTACATGCATGTTTCCAAAGAGGGACGCTTCATTTGTTTTATTGTTTGTTGATATGTTTATTCACTTGATAGCACATGTGGAAAAGAAATATTCAATCTCGGTTTATAGCTAGATATTTTGCGTTTCCTCTTCATAATTTTCTAACAAGTTCTAATAGCCAAAAGTTTAGGGTCTCGGCATATAGCCGAGATTGGCTCATAGGTGAATAAATAAGGCAATCACTGAATTCAGTGGTTCAAGTTCAGGGATATCAATAAATCTTGAAGTGGGCAGCCAGTCTGAGTAGAGTAGGCGATGGTATTAACAAAGGGCTCCAGAAAAATTTGAAAATTAATAATTTTTATAGTATTGTAGCTCTGAAACATTATTTCAAGCATTCTGGGATGCCATCAACTTGTGTATAAAAATGAGGGCCATTTTGTATCACCAATAACATTTTTTTTCTTTTTATTAATTACTTTAATTTAGGGAAAAAGAAGCCAAAGTCTCTGATCGGATTACTAGGCACTCTTCATCAGAGATTGGTACTTATTGAAAGCACTGCAATTCCATACGATATCATGAGTCCATTCAAGGATGTCACTACCATTTTAGTACACAGTCACCTGAGTGATAGTCATAGAATCAGTGGTTCAAGTCCAAATAAATTAAGTGTCACAAATAGAGCTGCAGTATGCTCATAACAAAAAAAAAGCATGCAGCACTTTTATACTACAAACAACAAAACTATGTTCGTAACTGATAATGTAATGTATTATAATGAGTGTCACCTACTTATAACTTCACTTGCTACAGCCACCTCATCAACAGATAACTTCATCTGCAATTCACTGACAACATGTAGTTCACAAATTGCCACAAGTCTTGATAAACAGAAAAAGTTGGCTAGTGCCAGTACACTCAGTGCTTCCTCCATTGTAAGCCCCACACACTCATCTGTGTATAGATATTCTAATACACACAAAAAACTTCCATAATCCATATCATTCAGTTCAACCTGCAAGCGGAGAATTATTAAGTTGTAATCAGACTCAGTGGTAATTTTTAATTTAAAAGAGCAAGAAAAATCATTTTTTGTTTGATGTGAAAATGAGTTAAACTCAACTCTCATGTAATGTACAAGCAACTCAAATATATTCGCAGCAGAAGACCAATCAAATAGAAATAAATAAAATTGATATATTAATTAATTACATTTCAACGATTAACTTGTTATATCCAAATCCCATTCTTCCATTTTGGTTAACACTTACAAGTGTCCTTGCCAAGTTAAACAAGCTAGTTGAATAGCTACTAAAACAATACTCAAACAGTGAAGAAAATTATAAAAGGAAATCTCAATATTTAATAGAGATTTATCAACTAGTCTACAACTCTACTCTTAGTTCATCCATCCTCAATATCTAAAATTTTGTTGAAAGGCTTCTATGCAAAGATTTGCACACAGCAATAGGATACCTACCACTTGTCCACCACTTTCCTTGAAATGACCATCCACAAACATTGCTGCAAGCATCTCACACTGAGAGAACAGAAACACTTTGTGGGCTGGAATACTTTTACCTTCAATCACTAAAACGACATCAGACAAGCATTTGGCATTAACTAACTTGCGAGCTGAGGAGATTATTTGGTTGTCAATGGCAGAAAAGAAATCTTTGTCAAAGTAAAGTTCACTGTCATCATCACACTGCAGAATACCTTCAAAGTAACCAGTGACAAAATTCAATACCTGCAAATATTGTAATAACTCAACAAAGTCAAGTGAAGATGCCTCTACTTCAATTCTTCCAGTATAAAGAAAGTTTAAAATAGTTTTGAAAGACTTGCTTGATACACTGTTATCTAGTGTTACAGAAAGTTTGCATTCTTTGTTGTTGTTCTCAAGCTTGGTAGAGATCTTCTCTAATGACTGAAAACCACGTGGTAGTTTTCCAGGTCTTCCAAATACAACAGCATCTTGGAACAAAATTTCATTGGAGTTCTGTTTGGGGGGTACAAATGGAACAAAGCTACTCCACTCTTTGTGGGAAAGAGCATCCACTCCAAAGAGTTGAGCAAAAACTGGGGAAGCTGTTACAAGTACAGCCATATGTGCCTTTATTTTTCTTCCCTGTACACAAAAGACAACATCAGCACCTAGAGTTGACTCCAAAACAGATAAAAGTTTTTTTCTGTGGGTAGATGGAGCAACAATGACTGATGGAGCAATGGGCCTCTCCGGCAGAAATGGCTCCTGAATAAGTGGCCTAGAAACTTTCTTAAGATGTGATGACCAAAATCTGGTAGATTTACGTGAAATAAGGGCAGCACGTACAGCATTTTCAAATACATCCTTGGTACCCCACATGTTAACAGCACTGCATTCATAGTATGCAGCACCAATTTCTGTTGCAACTTGCCGTCCCATATCTGGAGTCACTAGGATGCATTGGCGAATGCGAGTAGACAAGCTGTAACCATAAATTTTTTTGAAGGCAGCGTTGGAGTTGATTTGACACCTCAGATCTGACCGGGTACCAGCCAGAACAATAGGTGTCCGAGGGCAATATTTCTTGAGGTCTGGATACCACACTGCGTTTACATTCCGAAACGAGGAGGGCATATTGATAGAAAAACATATTACTGCGACATCTGCATTTTGATAGGCAAATTTCCTGTTCATTTCGTGGTCGCCAAATGTGTCCCACAGTCTAAGAGCGACATTTACTCCGTCCACTGTGAAGTTGGCACGTTCACGAATCTCTCTAGAGTCATGGTAGCGATCGATGGCAAAAACCGACGGAAAATGCACGACGTGGTTAGAATTTTGATTAATGTTGGGGAAAGACGTTCGAATCCCGAGGGCCTCTGCGCAAATTAAACGAGTTTTTCCAACACCGCTGTCTCCTATAACGACGCACTTGATAAGTTCGCGATCTATTTGATCTCGTTGCTCATCAAGCTCTAAATAATCCATTTTCACTTGGAAATAAGAAATACACCCAATTGTGGCAATGTTATATGACTGTTTTTCCGTGTTGAGTTGACCTAAAATATGGAATCACTACGAGTCCGCTATGTTGAAAAATCAAATGTTGTTCTGAATCTCTTTGTCTCTTTAGGATACAAAATTTACTAATTTTCCTCTACGGCTTGGTTTTTAGCCACTTAGCTTTTCGATAGGGGCGCACTAGTACTGTCACTTCCTTTCTTGAACTGCACGCGCCTTTCCGTCACGAATCACGTATACAATTTCAATGAAATCCAAGTTCAATACGGTAATCTCACAGGCAGAAAAAACAACCTTCGCAGCTTTAAAAGAAGATGCCTTTTTACCGAATATTGCCTTACCATAACCGCAACGGGAAATTAAGTTGGGTTTTCTAAAAAACCTTGCGATGTACGCCTTGAAAAATTATGAATGGCGGGTGATCGACTCAACTGATATATTAAAACACCAAATACTTCAGTTTTCAGTTTATGGTCGGCTGCTAACTCGTTCGGTTATATCAAAACCGCACGTCCATTATCAGGAACACTCCAAGACTTAAGATACTAAAGTTAAGGCCAGACAAAACGACAAGCCAAGAATGTGGCCATGCCTCTGCAATGAGAAACAAATTCAATTTCACAAGATCTTTCATATCCCAAATAACGCCGCATGCGAGCTATATATACTCAGGAGTCATCTAAAACCAGAAAATGAAAAAGCAGATTAATGCTCAATGAAAGGCTTATAATTTCAGATACTTCACACCCTTATGCCGTAAAATAGCCAAGGTACCAGAGGACATCTTTTTTCAGTTTCAGCAATAAACAATTCAGCTTTTGTTTTGACTGACACAAGGTGTCAGAAATGCATTGACAAGTCTCGTTGCCCAATCAGAACATTCTATTAAGGACACGTGATCAAGAATGCGCATAAAAGTTACTTCGATTAAAAAAACATGTGATGTTTGGGCGGAAAACAAGTTTTTTTTTAAATCTTGCCATATGATAATAGAATACATCTTACAGCATGGTTTTTCTAAAAGTTTCATAGAGTTTTGCAAGCAAATTACTCACCATCGTCGCCATGGTCAAAAGTCTTACATATGAACGAAAAAGACTTGCATGCGACCATTTTTTCAACAAAAAATGACACTCAAGTCCTTAGCAGGCTTAACAGAATCTTTTATCTTGAAAAACATTAGTCATTACTTGCACTTTTATTTATATAGAAAAAGGAAGTGCCACAGGCTAGGGGGCTTGTGTTAAAGTTACAAAAAATTCGAACTGTCGAGGTGAAATAGAAATTGAAATTTATATTGCCATGAAAACTATTTGACGAAAACCAAACTGAAAGATACAGTAATTTATGAGTTGAAAATAATATATCAACTTTACTATAAATAGTTGTCTGTTCAGATATCTATAAATGTTATGTTAAATTTAAAATTTCTAAAAAAGAAGATTAGATCATTTTCATTTTCATGAAACTTAATTAGTTTCATAAACTTCTGCTTTTGCTTTTTATTAAATATTTTGCTTTGAATTTGTTACAAGCATTACAAAGGTTAAAAGCAAAAGCATATGAGATATGCTAACAAGACCTAATATCAATACTATTCAATCTTCAGCTAATATATTCAAAGACAAAAAGTCTATAATCAACAGCGGATGTTGTTTGTGTTTCCGTTTGAAAAAGATCATGTACATCTTAGTTGTGGTATGGCATGAAGCCAATTTTCTTATCAATCTTGTATTTAGATATTTATTTTGTTTATAAATGTAATGCAGATATTCGGACCGCAGTTTCTAGATTATCACGTTGTTGTAAGTTTGTTTGTTTTTGTTGTGAGTGTTAATTACATATTCAAGACTACCGATAAAAGTCTTTCTCCAGAATATTATGGAACAGTAGCCCTGTACAACTTCGTCATACCTCTAAAAAGCGTATGCATGAGAATTTATTAAATCTACTACAAGAACAAGGTGATCTTGTTGGCATCAGTATGATTATTTCCAATTTCTCAAGTTATTTAAAAGTTCATTTAAATAAACTACTAATAACAAATGTAGCTTTATTTAAGGATTAGAGCACAACTTTCTATGACTTTATCGGCGAAATAGCTATAGAGTACGCGTGATGTTGGGAGAAACACGAGAACAAGCGGCAAAACAAGCAAGCAAAACCACGACTTTATCGGTGTTATAAAGCATAGATTTGAACCAATGAAAGCGGGTTATATCGTAGCTATATTATAAATATTTCTATCAGTAACATAGCGCTTCCTTTCTTGCCCAAACTTAAACATTGACCACGGAGGTTTTATCAAACTTCCTACATTCCCAAACATTGCTTTTCTCACGGAATCATCTTCCCGTAAACAACACGTTTCTTTATTTTACCACATAATTATACCATTTTAAGATTGTAATATTTCTTATATATAGTAGATATTTAAAAAAACATCTTATAAATACAATGAGTTAGTACAAGCTTGACAAAGGTTGTATAACCGAAACCGGTTGCCAATAAAGTACAAGTTTTAAGGCTTATCCTCGGTGTATGAACCTGTGAAGTTTTTTCTTTGTTTTATCATTATTACGGTCGTTCTATCTATTGTTTTGACTTCATTGTTTTCTTTGTTATACGTCACTCGTGAACTTCACAGGTTCTTACACCGAGGTAAACACAGTTTTAAACTCAAGTTGCCGCAACACACAGTCTCATTGTTCTTATAAAAGTTGTATAACACGGCATGCCTGTAATTTAAATCAAATTACAACGCTTTTTTTTTGACTAATTCAACTGCATACTTTCATGTTCCGTCCTGCATTCTTGAAACTGGTAGAGGCCAGAGCGCACGCAAATAAAAGTTTGCAAAACAATAAAAGTCCTCATTCGGTCAAGCGTTTTCCATTCTCCGCGATTTGATAAAATATCATGCAGTTTCAAGCTGTAAAAGAATTACAAACCATTATCTTTAGCTGTTTAAATTGAAGAAAAAATACATAGTTAAAACAATGAAGGCATTGCAAAAAGGTGCGAGTCACATTTTAGAATAAAATAATGTGAGAAACCGTGACTGGTCTGTACGTAAAACAATTTCTCATCCTGAGAATATTCTTAAACTGTTCACTAAATTTTGGTTCAAGTTGTTCTTATAAAAACTGAGCGTGTATAATTGAATATAATGCGCGCGCTTTGTGAGCTTCAAAAACTGGGTGGACAAAAGGCAAGCTTTGTGACCTCACATTTCACTGAAATAATTGCCGCAAAAATTTGTAAACAGTTTTGCAGATCTAGAGTTTCTTAAAGAACCAAACTCTCATGCATATTTAAGAATGTTGTCTACTCTGGTGCTCATTCATTATCTGCATGAATGGGCTTACAGTTGTTATTACAACGGTGAAAAGATGGAGGACATTTCCAGAAAAGCGAATGGTGACAATGGGAAAGCAGGAATGATACCCTGCTATACACTGGAGCCGATAAAGAAGATAAGAAAGCGAAATAAAAGCGGGCAGATCATTCAAACTTATTCACAGGCCACACTAAATCAGTTAAACACAAAATGGAATGAATGGTATGACCAAAATGCAGTTCTTCTGAAAACTTCAAATGATGAAACTGATGAAAAGACCTCCCTCGTGCAACGCAAAGTGACCTGGAGCCATATCCCACGGACGCGAGCAAACCGATTCGGTTTGTACCAATTCGATTCAAGCTGCACGAAACTATTTTATTAATTCATTTTAATGATTCCAGTACATAGGGAGCATATAGAGCGAGAAGAATTATGATCTGCAGTGCAAGTCTTTTGAGCTTTTTAACACAGACTAATCATGAAATAGATTGTTAGTCGTCGTCGCTGGTGGATAAAGACTTGATTTTCTCTTTGTTTCTCGCGACATTTCGATTGACTGCTTGTCTTTTCTTCTTCTGACCTTTCATCATGGCTGCCATGTTGGTGTACTCTTAACAAAAGAGTTTTGACCATTTCCTTTGTTTGGGCTAGCAACCCAGCGGCTATCACTTGCCTATTGTCTATTGCCCGTCTCAAGAATAACTATATATATTAGAGAAAGCGTTTCACCTGACCTCAAGGTGATGGTGATCATCCTGCTCTATTTAAAAAGATAATTCTTTATTTTAATTTTGGGAATCGTTGTTGCTGCAAGCGAAGCGATTTGTCTCCCATTCGGAACATAGTCTGGTTAGTCCAATTGGTAAGATGCCGGGCTATCGTGCGGGAGGCTCGGGTTCGATTCCCGGCCGGACCAACACTCAGGGTCTTTAAAATAATTGAGGAGAAAATGCTGCCTTTGCTCTAACATCTGCAAATGGTTAGACTTCCACGTTTTCTCGGATAAGGACGATAAACTGTAGGCCCTCGGGGATTATATCTGTGTGTGTGTGTGTTTGTGTGACGTAATGTGAAAGGTCTCCGTCCACCTTAGAGTGGTAAGAATGGTGTTCCGGCAAGAAAGACTTGACACCTAAATAAAGTCTAATTTTGGGATGTTATAAAGAAAAAGCATGCGATACATAACGATACCGCATGGTTTGAGTCTATTAAGTATCAAGAGTCGATTGAAGAATTTGAATGTCATTAGCATTTACGTACATCTGATACATGCGATTAGCGTTTCAAATCTAAATACATTAAATAAATGCCAAAAGTTGCATGACTGACAGTATTATAACTATAACAAAACAGTGCATGTACTCGCAGCACAAACTTCCTATTAAACATAACAATTTTTAACATGCACTCAGTTTAACAGACCGGAATCAAAACAATTTTACTATTTAAAGACTTTTGCCGTCAATTGTAATCAAGAAAATTTGTGGAAATTCATTTTGAGGAAGAAGTATAAAAAGTTGTTGCAGTCAAGCAATATGCTTTAGAGCATAAAGATTTTGAGCTGTCACATATAAGTTATAACTGTGTCGCATGTCGCACATGCGTATGCGCGTGCTTGTTATGAAACGGACCCTAAATAGGATACTATATAAAGTCTCGCGGTTCAAAGAGACTAAGACTGTGAAACCCTTTAGAAAAGAGTGAGCCTCAATGGACAGCTGTTTTAAGATCTGGGTCCCACTGACCCGCGAGGCCATGTTGTCCTTTTTATATTAGTGACCGTGCATTCTCGTACCGAGAATACACGCGGGGTACGGCCAAACGAATGCCGGCTCTGGCCGCATCGCTAGCGAATCAGTAGTGATTGATTTTCTTTCAAAAGGGGTTGCGCACAGTGTATTATGTTTCACTACCTGTTTTAAAAGGGTTGCTCAGTAAACGCGCGGTTTTACGGATTCCTTATATATCCGGAAATACTGTTGTTTTACTCGATAAAAAGTGAAAACACACTTCCGTTAAAATATAATTTGCAAGCTTTGAAAACAGTGATAAAATACACAATCTAATGTTCAAGAATTGAATGCTCACCGAGCCAAAAACAACCCAAAATCTAACCGCCGTAAGGGTTAGGCTAATTGGTAAGGTGCCAGTCTATCGTGCGGGAGGCTAGGGTTCGATTCCCGGCCGGACCAACACTCAGGGTCTTAAGAAAATTTGAGGTAATTCATTTTGAGGAAGAAGTATAAAAATGTTGCCTTTGCTCTAACATCTGCAAATGGTTAAACCTTCACGTTTTCTCGGATAAGGACGTTAAATCGTACCACTTTAGAGTGGTGAAGATGGTGTCTCCAATTAGTAGGCCTTTGGCCGGCTAGAAAGACTTGACACCTAAATAAAGACATTATTATTATTATTATTATTATTATTAATATTATTATTATTATTATTATTATTATTATTATCAATGTAACAACACCCCTAGCTCAAAAAATAATATCACAAGATCAAACTCTACCGGATGCAGCCGAAATAAGAAC
>JAOBRB020285155.1:0-11254 GCA_027575285.2 Zoanthus pulchellus | reverse complement strand
AAATTATATCACATGCGCTGACCTAGCCTTAGCTACGCATGCGCTGTACTACATACACGCATGCGCTTTACTTGCTAGACTGCGTTTTGCGTCTCAAGACGAAAAAAAAAAATAACGAAACCCAAATTATAACTCGGGTTCCACAGGAAGCCCGAGTAATAAACATGTATAGCCTGTTATAGGACCTCAAAGCTATTTGGGATTAGAGTGAGTGCAATTGAAATATTTATAATCATGTAGAAACGGTTACTTTTGAAACATGCATCATTATTATTGTGATCAAGTTTCAAATCTGAGTGTCGCTGTTAATCTAGAGTATTCTTTACATTTGGCAAACCATTACAGCCTCATTGTTCTTATAACGTGATATTCTTATTAAAACAGATTGTATTTCGCTATAACAGTACCAAAGAGCCAGACATCAATTGGAGCCATTGGCAGTAACTTTAGTAAACCGTCTGGACTCACCTCAGTATTTACTCTCCGGGTAACTCGCTTGCTTAATTCTGTGTGAAATGTGCACTTGAATGATGTACAAGAGATTGAATACAATCTGGCGAGTGCAAGTATTTAAAGAAACCCAAGTTATTTATAGCTGAATTACAACTTACTTTTAATTCAATCAATACCAGGAATTCTAAGTAACATCTGCTTTGATTGATTTTAAAAATATCAGATTTACTTCTAAATTCCGGATCCCCTATGCGGCCCAATCGAGATCAATCTAAAAATAGAGAAACTAACGTGTTACTGATCATAAATTCAAACTGCTACAATTTCATGATTTTATATTTCGGAAAATGTCAAGTTAGCAGAAACTCTGATATACTGATCTAAGAAAGGAAAGAACATTTTTAATGTTAAGGAAAAAAACGTGTCATTCGTAGACCATAGAACAAAAATATAAATTGTTGTAGGACAAAACTGCATTTTTCCACAACTTTTGAAAAGAACATGACCTGATATATGGTTTATACGAAAAATTAGTGAGACTACTGTAACACTCTAAATCGGTACCGTAGAACTAAATTAATTTATTAGTACCGGATACCGGGCATATACATATGCCTAAAATTCCTGGACTACGGCTGAAAATTAATTGCATTTAGCCTGACGTTCTAATAAAACAAAAAGCGGAATGTAAAAATGAAATCTTATTTAATTTTACACGCTGATTGTCACAGTACTGTTGGTTCATTGATATAACTTTTTAATATTTCATTTTCAGTGCAGTTTAGGAATAAACTTATTCTACAACATTGCGTTCAGTTGCTCAGTAAGAATTCGTGAGGCTCAGATTTCAGAAATTTTAAGTCGCCAGAGTAATAAAGCCCCGTCTACACGAACAATTTTTATGTGACAAATTTTTATTTGACAATTTTTATTTGCTGAGGTAGCCCCGTCTACACGAGCAATTTTTATGTGACAAGTTTTGTTTATTTGCCAGTGTACGCCCCGTCTACACGAGCAATTTTTATGTGACAAGTTTTGTTTATTTGCCAGTGTACGCCCCGTCTACACGAGCAATTTTTATGTGACAAGTTTTGTTTATTTGCCAGTGTACGCCCCGTCTACACGAGCAATTTTTATTTGAAAACAAAAGATTGGAGACTGGGATCTATGAATGACATCGAAAAAATTGCCAATTAGGCAATTTTATGCGTTGTCTCGTTTACACGGAAAATTTTCCTTATGTGACAATTTTTATTTGCCACATAAAAACTAACACGCCTCTTTTTCAGCAAATATATTCGTCATACAAAAATTGGTCAATTTTGTTCATCTACACGAGCAAATAAAAATTGTCACAAAAAAATTGCTCGTGTAGACGATGCTTAACTTCCATAGGGGTTAAAACATAAACTTTATACTTGTGATGACATCATGCTCAGGCCTTTTTCTCAGAACCAAAGATAATCAGATTACTTGTTTTGATGGAAATTACGGCTTAAAAAATAGAATGACTTTGAAATATCCAGTGAATTGAATTCTCATCGTTGTCGGCGTTTTAGGTTTTCGAAGCATGATGACTTCCGTGCCTTCAGTGTTACGTTGGGAGTTGACCCGGAAATGTTTGAGCAACGGAAGTCCATAGAATATCAGTATGGTTTTGATACATTTGCACAATGAAGAGTAAATAATTATTCTAGCATAACTTCAGAATACCTTACAACTGATGATAAATTTTTCCTGCGCCTTCGTCGTTCTTTAAAAATAAATGCGCGGTTAAATCAAGAAGAATAGTTGCGGGGTAATCCGTAGTTACTTTCTTATGCTTACTTACTGTTGTTAAACTTGCAATTACTCGCCTCAAAAGGCCACTTCTTAAAATAACCCCTCTGCACGTTAAGCAGCAAACTCTTATGCTCTCACGGTAAGCAGAGAAGGGCTGGTCAGTGGGTACTCTTTGAGTTATCGATTAGTTGCAGACACAATTGAGAATGTGAAGGGTTCAACTATTAGCTTTTCCCAGTTTACTGAATTCAAAATATATGAAACAAACATTTTACAAAAAGATGAATTTGATTATGCTGCATAATAAAACAGTCTGCATTGAAACTCGATCAGAATACACAAAAAATATGTTGATTTTTCTAAAAGTGTTTCCATATTTGGCTAACATTTTTAAAGCGTTTTTGTTCAGGTTTACAAGATATATTTGTAAATACATGAACATGACTTTTAATTACATAAAAACATGTTTAGTTTTAAAACTGTTTATTGAGTTAGTATTAGTCTAATAATAGACTTTTTTGAAATATAGTACAGAATGATTTTGATAGTGTTTTTAAAATGATATACTTGATGAAGTATATTAGTCGCCGAACCCATGGTGTGATAGCAATACATGGTGTGTCACGAAAGTTACGTCAAGATGATTCTTTCGTAGTCGTGGTACAATTGATCCAATCTGAAAACAGTCCATAAAAATTGAATAATAAATCAAGTTTTAAAAACGTTGATATATTGAATGCGACCAACTTCATAAAAATCTGTGCCGTGCTGATGAGTCCTAACAAGGACGAAACAGCTGTCACGGTTGCTCCAGTTACTTGCTTTGTTGATACTTGGGTGAAGCTGGTTGTGCGCATGCGTGCAGGTTCTGGCCAAACCGTGGAGTACGGAGTAGAGTTTGGGTGCATGGTTTTTTCTTAAAAGTTTTACAACTTCATAAATTATTCATGTGAAAAGAAATTACGCGGAAATATTTTCAAAAATCTTTTAAAAATAGCATTAGAAATTTGTGGGGATAAGGATATAATCGGAATTTTTTTTAATATTCGCAAAAGTAGTTTTTTTTTGTTTTCGTTTACTGATTGCTCTGAACTGAAAAGTTCCTTCTGTGTTTCTAGGCAATAAGAAAAGAGTCTTATTTAATTATTTGTTTGACCGACTTTCAGTGAAAGTATACGCAACGGCTGTTTTAAAAATATTCAACAAATCTGTTTTCAGTTTAAGAAATCCAGCTGAGGTCTTTTGCAATTGGAAACAGCTTTTACATTTCATTAGAGTAAAAACATACCGTGTAGTCGTCGTACTGACTTAATTTAAAGGGATCCTTGGTTTTAGCGTAACCTTGCACAACTGAATAGGTTACTAGTCAACTTCCTTGCTGTAAAATCTAAAATTTCTTAGGCGACTAGCTAAACTGAAAAACACAACAAAAACGTTAAGATTCATTATTTTAATAAAGAATTCTAAATACAGACTTTATATTTGTGTTTACACTTAAAGTTGAGTGTTTATGAAGCCGTTTGCTAATATCAGCAAGCAAAATGTTTATAATATAGTTTCCTCAACATCGTCTCTAATTGCGGCGATCTGTGCCTTGATAGCATTGTCTCGGTAAGGTGAATTCACTGTCCTTCACCCCAGGGTTAAAACCTCTCCACGTAGTTACCTTGGAAATTGATGTTTTTGAGATGTTTGAGCCCCTATAGTGATACACATATCGGACTGGGGCATAGCGAGCAGTGAGATTAGTCTGTCCAAGGTAGCTGACGTACCACGTTTGAACGATAGCCCAACCAAATTTACTTCCAGTGTAACTCTGCCAGATCTCACAATGTTTTCCCTCAATTTTTGTTACGCCTCGGTACTTAAAAGATTGCGGGACATGCAGAATAGGAGCACGTGACAGTGATGACACATCGCACTTGTTCCTAGAAACATCGAGATGATACTAAAAAGAAAAGTAAGCGAAAAACAATCAGTTGAGTGTACAGCACAGTTTTTAAATTTATAAATAACAAAGCCATCGTTTCACTTATTTAGTCGTAAATGAATAATAAGAAACACAATTTTCAATGGGCTTTCTTGGAAGGTTAAGAACTTTTAGCACTTAAATCTGTTGTATCTTTTTTACTTTTTTTAGTTTTTCAACTATTCCTTTTTCCTGGTCAACTATAGCTATACACTCACCCGGTTGACTTTGATAATATTTCGCTGATAGAAGTTACTCTCATAAACTTTCTTTTGGTTAGTGCTGATACGGAGAAATGTACGCTTGTTGAGGTTCTGAAAATACTGAGTTTGATGCCAGCTCGATTTGCAGCCATGTGGGGAGCATATCGTCAGTTTGGTATCACCATATACCACAAACTTGCGGCCGAAGTAAATAGGGCGGTTATGATGGCAGGCTACCATAGCAACCATTAGAACCAGAGGAACAAATACCAGAAGAAATTTCATTTTTACTGCCAGAAAAAGGAAAAAAACAGAATCAAGTTTAAACAATTCATTGAAATAGTGTTTCGCTAAACATATTCTTCTTTTATCTTTGCGGTGAAAATACTGATTACACTATAACAATTGTTTAATGATGGAATGGCTTAACAGTTTTATAGAGGTCACTGTGTACATAAACAATTTTCACAAGTGATAAATTGGGTTCAGCTACTCTTTGTTACTAAGGTTAAGACTTTGTGCAGAACTTTGCGTTCCTGGACAGTTTTTAAAACCTGTTCTAGAGTAAACTAGCAAATTTAAAGTAAGGCATTATATTATAAGATATATGTATATAAACACTTCAAATATATTTTGTCTTTATAGAAGGGAAAGCAATTTAGAATCTAAAGTAACAATGAGCATGAAGACTAAAGGAAGATTTCAGTTGAAATGTTAAATGCTTTAACCTAATTATTGAAAGATCAAATGAATTCCCTCTATGAACTTTAAAAATTCAAGATTTAATACTTTTTTCAAAAAAATATAAACAAGTGCTTTCCGAGTCAATAGAGAGCCGCAATTTTGTGATAAATCAACTGAGACTCATAAGTGAATCCTAAGATTGTTTACTAGCACTTCGAATTGTAGCCATTAAGTGCCGGAGTGAATTGTTGTAAAAGATTGTAATTAAACTCTATTCACTAAATTTTCACTTCGAAGAGCATTTTCTATTTTAAAACCACTTAGGCTTGACAAATTCAAACAGAAACAAAAAAATGTCAATTTTAGATAAATATTAAATTGATTTGGTATATTTTAAGAATATTAGTTCTAAATTAAACAACTCAGTTTTCATCTTAGTGTTCTTGCAGCTATCAAAGCAAGGTTGCGATAAAGAAATAAACATGGAAACAGGTTGAAATAAATTATCTGGAAATAAACTGAAAGGCCAAAACTAAAAAAAAACTAGGAAATAGTTGAATCTCTGCATAATTTTTATTTTAAAACTTATTTGATAGAAATAGGAAAATACAATAGTTTTAGTAAGAACTATGTTTTAAAAACATACCTTTTCTTTTACTTCAAAGTTTTAGTCAAAATACAGCGTTCTTCTGTCTCTTGATAACTTTTCACCGCTACAATTAATCTTAGCTCTGAACAGAAACACATCAAACAGCTATTTATACCAACTTGTCTTTGGTAATTATTCAATCCGCGGTGTTGGTTATGTTTGCATTTTCTTTGAAACTATTTAAAAACAGTTGATGTAAATACTGGGAAATAACGGAACTGCTGACGCATCACAAGTGAAACAAAAAGGTTACTGATTATAGGAACTGAATCGTGTTCACAACTTATAATGGAATTGCGGAACATGAATGGACGTTGTTTTGAAGATCACGTGCGTTGTTGCGAGATTTCTGTTCGTATATCACTTTTATACTTTATAATTCACTAAGTTTGTTTTAAAATACTAGTGTTTGAAGGACATTGATGGCATCATTTGTAAAACGACATTATAGTCATAATATACTTTATTACCCAGTTAAAACTTATCTGAAAGCATAAAAACTTTAAACTTCAGTTCCGGATACGGAATTTATAGTGTTAGCACGTTTTATAGCTCCTACGTCCCTACGTGTTTCGGTTACCTTTTCGTTTCAAAGAAACAATTTATAAAGGAAGCAATTGATATATGGTGCGTCCCAGTTTCAAAAGGCACACTTTGGATTTCGGAAGATGTGACAGAGTGCAAAATCTCTTATTTGCGTTAGTTATAACCAGTATTTGGCGAGAATTTCTTTGACGTCTCCAAATTAAAGTAATTTACCGGTTCTCATATAATTGCTTGTGAAATTGCGAACCTACCCCCTTAACGTCTTTTTTTCTCAATCGCAAACGTTAGTCGTTGCAAAAGAACGATGTTATTAAGAGATCAAATCTTAAATAGAAAACCTGCTACTATTTGTTGACTCTATATGCATTTTGCATGGTTTTTTGCTGTAATGTAACAAAACAAAGGTTTCGGTTATTTCTCAAACCCATGCATGTATATGTGTGGTTTTAGCATGTTCTCAACTGACTTTGGCCAATTTTGAGTGTTAATAAATAACAACGTATTTTTATAAAATCTTTTGAAGCCATGTCTTTTTGGTCGGAGTGTATCTTTTTTTCTTTGCTTGTTTGTTTGTTTACTAAGGATTTCAACTTACGTTTTTGAGCCTGCGTGCAAGCAGACGTCTTTAAAAAAAGGTTCAATTGCAGTGAAGCCTGCAGGCCAATAAATTTAGATTATACAGCTCTTTGCAGTTAACCTTAATGATTTGACATGCATCTGAGTTTAGTTAAACAATATATATGTATACTGAATGACATGCATCTTGAGTTTTACTTTGACTGATATACAGCTAATCACTTTCACTTTTTGGTAAACAGTCACAGTACTCATGTTGGAAGTACCTTGGGTATACAAGTACTTGAGATTTGTTTCTAAGTATTTTAGATAACATCTCTTCAATATAAGAAAGACTTCAGGTTCTCTAGGTAATTAAAACTTCAAGCATTGAATCCACCCAGGTTAATTAATATATTATTACAAAAATTATTCATTAGCAACTGTGCATTTGTTAGATTAAACTTTTTATTTAGCAATTATCGAATGGTTGGGCTTGTTACAATTTAGTGATAAAGATAAAATTATACACCGTATAAAAACGAAAAGTTACTGACGTTTCGGATGTTAGTTCATCGTGGGAGTAAAACTTTTTGTCACATTCCTTGTAAATGCATATTTTCAAATACGAGAAGCAGATCACGTTTTAAATGACTTCAAAACTTCCTTGCGTCCAGCGTTTTGCGTCCTAATACCATTTTCCGGGTTCCACGTACTAAACTAAAAATGTTTTACACTTACAGTCGATTGAGGTTTGATGTATGGACACATTTATTCCATTATCTTTCGCTTCTAAGCCAACGGGCTCAGATTTCACAGCCAGACTTCAATATAACTTTGGTAGTTCAGTTCGCCGGATAAAGTTTACATCAATGCGTTCCTCATTAGTACGTGATATCGCTCATGAAAACCTGAGGCCAAACTTATTAAACGGCTCTCATTTTTATTGCAGTTTTATTTACAATTGATGCAAGTACTTAAAAAAGTAAAAAAAAAAACAGAAATATAAAACTGCAAGTCACAACAACAATTTATATCACTGGTCTTGTGGATGTAGTTACAAAAGCGCATGATGAATTAGAGTAAATTGTTATTTTAGTTGAGATTTTTGAGTCATTAATCTTTAAATATTTTTGCTTCCTTTCAAAATTTCAGATACTTATACTTTCTCTTTTGTCGAAAGCTACTTTTTAGCTTATCAGCGAAGCAGAGTATCTAGATATCGGAACATACATGACTGCTGAAAAAAATAGTAAATCAGTTATACTGCATGTTCATCGCCATGATGGCTTGATGCCCAAATTGTATGCACAAGGTTTCGGCTCCTTTGAGTATTGAAAAACTTTTCTATACTCTCTGACTATATTCCAATTTCTAATTATAAAAAAACATAAAAAATGGCAATGGTCCTTTTTCTTCATACTCGAGTTTTAAAGTTCTAAGCTTTTCAGTTATTTTTTGGGAAAACCATTGAATTCGTCAAACTCAAGGGAGTCAGTCTGAAACTGTTCTAACGATTAAACTAAGCTAACTATTTTAATCAGGTTTTCTATTCAAGACAACATTATAGAACGTTTTATAAGAACAGTTATAGCAGATAAATTTTACACCGCAATGAGAAAAATGAAGCAGCACTGACGTTTCAGAGTGGAGTTCTTCGTCGGAGTTACGTCAGTCCAACTGATTATTTTTCTCATTACGGTGCAAAATTTATCTTTTATAAAACTGTTTCTGAAGAGACACTGCTGATGCAACCGTTCAAATTACTACATTTTCAATTAGTTCAAAAGTTAAGAAAATGGACACAAATGTCTTATATAAGTTTTCAAAATGACAGTTTAATGTTTTACCCTGCCAGTTTTGTATTCTGACTGAGAGTTATACTTATAAATACTTTTTGTTGTAATCTATTCTGCAACAATTATATGTACGCCAATAAGGTCTCCGTTGTAATGAGCGGAAGGAAGTGTCGGAGAGAAGGACATAATTCTATTTACTGCTCCAAACTTTTTGTTGCGGCAACTAGAGGAAGCTTCAATACATGCGAATAAATTAACAATATTGAGTCTTTGGTCAAATATCACTTTTAAAACGTTATTGTATCACTGATTAAAAAGGAACACATTTTCATATGCGATAAGTATTTTTCCTGTACTCCAACGTTTTGGTTTCGACAAGTAGAGGAAGCTTTCATCGTCGGTAAATTAACAATTTTGAGTCTTTTGCCAAAGGTCAGTCTCTAAATAATAATGAACTTACCAACTAAAACAATAGTGAATAATATGATGAACAATATCAAAAGAAATCTGAGTATAGCCACTACAACAATTGAAAGTGAATCATTGACAACGGGAGAATCTCTTAAGATAAGAAAACATTCTGATGACACAACTAACACATCAAGTCACTCTCTCGAGTTTTGTTGAAAGTTTGAACCACATTTATAAACAACATAGTGTATTTTTTTCAAATTCAAATGCATCATATCACAAAAATGGACTTAATACATATTTGATTCATCTATAGTTACAACCGGGAGCTAGACGATGTTCTACTGCACGTCATCACACTAGGACGACATTTAGGGATTCTTCCCTGCTCAAAAAAACAAATAATTTTTCATATTTGAGTGTTTTAAGCCTCAAGATCGTAACAGCTAGGAATTGCTAAAAACATCTATATTTTTAATTTCGATTATCTAAAAGATAAAAAGCGATATAGGAAATTTAAAATAGGGTAGAATTAGATACATTTTATATACAAACTAAAAACTTCTGTACGACAAAGTAATCTATTTGCAAAAGGACATTTTTTCTTATAAAAGTAAAACTCACTCTTTGAAATTGTCTCAGATTTGGAGGTACATTAACATTTAAAATTCATGAAAAATTGAAGACGGAGTAAATTTCTTTATCGCTTATATCGGGTAGAATGAACGGCTAAACTCTGTCTTTTTCTCAATGCTATCAGCATTTCAAATTTTTGCATCTTAGTCTTTAAAATGATAAGTCGAGTTGGCCAACACACAACATTTTGCTGAAAAGTCGAAAAGGTATCAAAAGGGCAAAACGCATTGATGTTGTGATAAAAATATCTACTCATTTTTCTGCAACCCTTGACGAGATCTCCTGTTGATTGAGGACCTAGTGCTAGTCAGACACACTCACTGCCATATGCAAAACCACCCGTCTCTTCATGTTTGCACAGCAACACAGACATTGTGATATTAAATGTCCCCACCCCACCCCACACTGATCAAAGTAAATTGAAAAGATCTTCCAACAACCAAATAATTGTACCTGCACATTCCTACTGCTCTCATACAGGTTAACCATCACAGTTTACACGAGGTAGGAAAATTACATTTAGCTTTATACTTTCTTATCTTGTAATTTGGAAACTATCTGACCAAAAAGAAAAGATTTGTGTTTGTTGTATTTAGTCGAGGACGACCAGTGGAAGTCAAATCTGAATAACAGTTTAATTTTTTTTATTAATGACTTTACTTTTTCTAACGATGTTATGCAGAAATATCATTCACTCTCTCACTCACTCACCAACACAAATCTTTTATTTTTGGTCAGATAGTTTCCAAAGTACAAGATAAATTTACATGTAATTTGCATACTTCATGTAAACCATGATGATTCTATAGTCATCTGAGACATGTCCAGGGCGGGTTTTGCAGTATATCCCAGTTTTATTCTATATTCGTTCCGTTCTAACATTCCTTTTCTTGCATTCCTCAGCCAAATGAAATTCTCTCTCGAATTTGTTCCACTTCTTCTAACGGTTGCCATGGTAACTTGCAGTCGCCCTTTCAGACGCCCTTCAAATTTTGGTCGCAAGTACGTTGTTTATGGCGATACAAAAAGAATCATGTGTGCTTCTCATAGTAACTGTACAACACAGTGGTATCAGAACCAATACTTTCAAAACCTGGATAAAGATGGCGTAATTCTTCACATTGACACAAACGAAAACAAAGTTCAGGAAAAAAATTACTACATTCAAGGCAATAATAGATATTATTTGGTGAGTGTGGTAAGAAGTAGTGGAAATATTTACATTTTCATACAATATATGATTAATAATCGTGATGTTGAGCAAGTTAGCAATGTATAAAAAACATTATTAAAAGGTGCCTTTTCTTATAATATTATTCAAAAACAGTGACCCCGAATTTTCAGCCGTCTTTTCGAAACATGTTTTTACATGTTCTTCTAATTAATTACATAATACATTCTATTGATTATATTGAATTATAATTAACATTATTGTAATTATAAACGTTTTTTATTTATTTATTTATTTATTTATTTTTTAATTAGTTTAGCTTTACCTTATTGTTATTTAATCTTTATATAATTTTCATTGTTAATGTTCATGTTCAGAGCGATATTACTTTATATG
>JAOBRB020285044.1:0-11255 GCA_027575285.2 Zoanthus pulchellus | reverse complement strand
ACAGACTTATACTTTTGCAATGCCTCAACTTATAATTTATGTTGCAGGTTAAACTTCTTGAATTTAGTTCCAGAAACTAGATCTATAAGAGCTTTATTGGGGTAAAGACGCTCAAATTGGCCAAAAATTAAGAAAAATTCAAAGCAATCTCAGACTGAGGCTCCAGATATCTATAAAAACATTTTATGAGAAAACTTAAATTTAACTTAGCAACATAATATAAAACAAAAGAAGTCTCGCGGTGGTTCGCAGTTATCTTGTGAATGTGAGGCGCATCATTCTGCAATGCCCTAATCGTCTTGTTTCTATTATGTTTTTCATCAATTTGAGCAACAAGAAATAAAAGCAGAATTAAGAACAATTTGAGGCTGAAAGCACTAAAACATTAAGAAGAATGAGCCTCGGAAAAATGTACCGGTTTTTATGAAAAAGCAAGTATTTCTTTATGGGAATAGTTGCCGATCTGTGATTTTTACATCCGAAGATATTTCGTGGAATTGCTTTTTTTCTCTGTATAATTTATCAATAGTACAAAAGAAGTAAACAAAAACATTACTCGTTCCTTTATCAACCACAAGGTCCCCAGTTCGATACCGGCAATTTGCCGAGATTTGAATATTTGTGTGGCCTTCTTTTCCGCCTAAGCAAATTCAGTTTTCCATCCTAGGTAAATGAGTACCAGGATCTGCTGGGAGCTGACCTGCGATGAATTAGTGTCCCGTCCAGGGGGAATCAAAGACTCTCATCCGCTTAACACTACAGAAACCGGAGATAAGCGCTTGAAAGGATTTAGCTTTATCAAAATTCGAATTGTTTGTATTTTCAAAGGAGAGGGGGGGGGGAGCAGGTACTTTACATGAAGAAAAATCACTTCCCTAAGTTTTAATGTCTTCCTTTATTGATAATTTCATTAATTTATTGGTTACTTATCTAACCTTGCTGTAGTTCATAAATACGCCCTGAAAGTAT
Organism: Zoanthus pulchellus; assembly: GCA_027575285.2. NCBI lineage: Eukaryota > Metazoa > Cnidaria > Anthozoa > Zoantharia > Zoanthidae > Zoanthus > Zoanthus pulchellus. Next base: position 10,286 of record JAOBRB020285044.1, on the reverse strand, counting down.
AAAGATATACATTGTTCTTTTCACTATAAAACCTTGGATAAAAAAATTAAAATTGTGTTTTCTGAAATAATTAAAGAAGTGTATAAATACAATAACTTTTCTTGAAGATTTTAGTCTCATAGAATAAAATTACAAATTGTTTTGATCCAAAAAATGTTTTCCAGGGCATTCGAGAGAGTAGAATTGTTTAACATAAATCTCTATCTATTATAATACTCTTTTAGGTTTTACTAAGTGACACATTTTTTAAGTCTTTTTAAGCTAAACGCACAAGCTTCTTTTCATAGAACTTTGCGAGGAGAATGGGGTTTAATGGTGTACTTTGAAGTTGTTCCTAGTGCATGCTTGGAGCCACTGGAGGATCGTCCAATTGAGTTGAAAGTTCTCGGACTTTGTGGGCCCAGTACTCGCTGCTCTGTTGAAGCTGGATTGACAGCTGTAAGAAATTGGAGTAAACAGTCAGTTTGTTGGCTAAATGATTGTTTAATTGATGCAGTGAACAAGTATTTGATAAGGAGATTGATAGATGAGATGATCAAATAAAAGAATGATTGATGGATTAATTCATGAGATAATTGATGATCGAAATAGATAACTGATTGATTGATTGATTGATTGATTGATTGATTGATCGATTGATTGATTGATTGATGAGATATTTTAATGATACAATATGTGATTAATTAATGCGAAAATCAATGGATGCACTGATTGGTCATTCTACGAGAAAATCAAACTATAAATAGATTGATTGATTGTAACGTATATGATTGAGTGATGACATGATTGATTGATGGATGGATGCACTAATTGATTATCTGATGAACGAATGATAAAATGATTGATTGTTTGATTAAATGACTTATTGATGAGATGCATATATACAATCCAATAATGGAATGACTGATGAGATAAGTGAATGCCATTGTATGATTGACGAGGTGATTGATTCATTGATTAGGAAGTGATTAGATGAGCAAACAACGCACTCAGACAGCATCCAGATATAAACTAAGGGCAAAAATATTGGCAGAAAAAAATTTACAATAAGCAACTATTAAGTTCTTTTTTATTTCTAAATATGATTCATTCACCTTGATATTGCCTCATATCATTGCATAGAACATATGAGTTTTATTCTACTTTTCAAAGAACTGATGATGTTGTTGATATGACAAAAAAAAGATCTGATTCAGTTTTATATTTCTAAAAAAAGTATTTTGATCAAAATATTAATGTGGTACCATTTTAATCATGATAATCGAGAAACGGAAGTGGTTGGTGTTATAGAGGTGTATTACCCGTGAACCAGAAATGAAGAGGCACAAAACCCCGTAAACCTGTAGTTATGTGCGAGGTGTGTTCCCGTGAGTAATAAACCCGTAAACCGGAAGTAGTGTAATAGGTGTACTATCTGTGAACCAGAAATGAAGACTGCGCAAAACCAAGTAAACCGGAACTAGTGCAATAGAAGTGTGTTTCCCGTCAGCAATAAACTCGTAAACCGGAAGTAAATGAATACAACACTGCTCAAACAAAGATGAAAAGGGCTCTTTCGGTAATAAGGAAATGGCTACGACACACATTAGTCGGGATTGAAATGGGTTCAACATCTATCAACCGGGAAATGACGGATGTGGTGCAATATACAGTACAATACAATACATATACAAGTTCTCCCCTCAGTACTTTTCAGAACCTGTTTACAAGTATATACAGTTGAGGTCAGAAAGTAGAGGGTCTTAGAAGGTCCGCTGGAGCGGCTCACATGTTAAGGCGCAACTTGGAAGCCGATAAGAAGTGCCCTCAATGGAAGAAACAGACCACAACACCGGGATCACCATCCTGCTCTTTGCGAGAAGTGTGCGGGATCTTTTAAGTCTCTCGAAAGAGTGATCAAGAGACTGGACCTACGGTTTAACGTATATGTAAACTAACCTCACCAACACGCTGTATCCAGTAAGACTTGTCCAACACTTGGGGGTCCTTTACTCCAGCTTTTTCCAACTCTTTTTTCATAATGAATCGAATCTGCACGTTGGTAAATCAAACCAAATGGAAATTACAAAATGCGTAGTGGCAAAATTTTGTTTTTCTTAAAAAAATAAATAAAATCAAAAAATCTTGAACGTTGCACCATTAACTTATTGAGCAACAAGAACAAATGACTAAAATTATAAAATATTTTCTTGTTTTTCGTAATTTTATCTTAGAACGTTCTTTTAAAGGAAATTTAGACAAAATCTGGTGGAAAGTGGTTTGCGTAGTTGGTAAGGTTTCTGCTTTCGAACCACAAGGTTTCCAAGTTCGATTCCGACAGATTGACGAGATTCAAATATATGTGTGATCTTTTTTTTCGCCTAAGCCAACTCAGCTTCCAATCCTTTCTGGGTAGGTAAATGGCTGTCAATGTTTTCTGGGAGCTCTAACCTGCGATGGATTAGAAGTTAAAGACTCTCCAAAGAAACTGGAAATAAATGCTGGCTCCACGAGCCAATCGGTAAGTATAGGATTTAGCTTTAGTAAATCTACTAGCTAATTTCTTTGTGATAGGTGGCCCTTCTTTTTCCAAGTTTTGATTAAAATCCTTCATTGCAGATTAGCTTCCACCAGATGCCTGAACAAGTGAGCATTCTCGTACACATTTTTAGAACTCGTAAGGATAGAAAGCTGAGTCAGCATTGGTGAAAATGGAGTTTACACAAAACATCAAACCTTGGCATAACCGGGCAATAAAACTGCGTGCTTTGTCGTTGGAAGCGAAAGGACTTTTTAGAGGCAAAGAGGACGGCTCAGAAAAAAAATCACATTTCTTGTATTAGAGCTTTGGTTTTTCCGCATTGATTTTGTGTGCAGAAAACGATTGAATTATTTTTTTGTGAAGTTAAACAAATACTGACAAAAATTCTGTTACTACGTACTAAGTAGTTGTCAGTCAAAAAGTTTTCTTTTTTCACGTTTTAAGATTAGTGTCAGCTCCGTGTAAGTGCTTCGCTGGATGCAATATAATGTGCATTTATTATTTCCGCCAAGGAGGTTATGTTTATTTCGGGGTTTGTTTGTTTGTTTGTTTGTTTGTTAGCAACAAAAAAGTTGTGGATGGATTTTAATGAAATTTTCAGATGTTGTCCATAATGGGACAAGGGAGAACTAGTTAAATTTTGAGGTTGATCCGCAAGAAATCCAGGATTCTGTCCAGACCACTTTTATTATATTTATGTTGTGCTATTGATAGGACAGCATCCCACATTCACTGGACGCTAACGCTAGTCTATACCAAAGGGCTTTGACCCTGGTAGGACAAGGCTGTACTTACTAGGACCATGTGCCGTCTAAGGGCCTGTTCACATGAGGCGAGATATCTCGAGGGATAGAGATATCTCTGTGTTCTAGGGATGAAACTGTCCCTGGTTCACATGAGAAATCTTTACCACGAGATGTCTCTATTAATGTTGTGTAATCGCCGTCTTGTCTCGTTTTGATAGAAACGCATGCGCACGACTCACGAAGTTGTCCCTAATCACCGAGATATCTCGGTGTGAACCGTTCACATGGACCAAAACAGCTTTACCCCTAGGGATATCCCTACCTTCCAGACCGAGATATCTCGAACCCCCGAGTTGTCTCGGCTTCATGTGAACGGAATGGCTGGAATATAAAGTAAATGTAGAGAAACTTGGCTCTGCCTGAGATATCTCGAAGGACCGAGTTATCCCTAGCCCCCGAGATATCTCGCCTCATGTGAACCGGCCCTAAGAAATCGGTAAACCGTTAATTACTCAGGTTTAATAGTAAGTACTTAAAAATGTCCCAGGAAGTCGGCCTGCATTGAAAGTGATAGATAGACTTGGTATTAATAACATTATTATTTACAAAGATGAGTGGTATAATTGTTTTTGTTAAGTTTCATTACATTCTGAAAATTATTTTCCTCGCAAATTTTTGATTTCGGTTGCAAAAAAGGTCACATCAAATATTAACTGATAAAAACTGAGATTGCGGCAGCCAATCAGAACTTGAAACAAATGGAGTATTCGAAGATGATCTTCAATATCATCTATCATTCCCTACTTTATTCATTAATAAAGCAATAAAAATAACCTTTTTCTCCTTTTGTCCTGATGTCAACCTATGCAAAAAAAAAATATATATATAGTTTTCTTAGTAAATTATAGTTTACTGACAACACGACCACTCCGTTCTCTCGATTACTGAAGCCTAAATCCTAACACTTATTTAGTCGTACCATTTTGTTTCCAGAGAAACAATAGTTGTCGTTCCAGTTCCCTGCGCTATTTTGACTATAATGACGGCCTTATTATTTTGTTAATATCAGTTATCTAAGTTACTTACATAACAGAGTCTAATGCATGACACGTGATCTTTTAGTCTCTTTGTTGGTAGTTTTGAATTTTAATACTGTTATAGTTCATGTTGCATAAAAAAAATTCTAGTCATAGTAACTGCTTATTCAAAGCTCGGCAAATATATTTGTACTTCAGCTATCATGAAATGTCACCTGTGCGATTGGAATAAAAATACATTTGAGACTCATTCTAATGTTCAAACTTATAAATATTTTCAGCTTAACGTCGAGACAGTTTGTGCAAAACCTGGCCAAAAGATCAGCGCACATGGAAATTTGAGCTTTTTTAGTTGGTTTAACAAATAGCTAATGTGCCTCATGGACAAGCCACGTGACTCCACTCATTACAGCAAGCCAGTGCAGCTTATGCAATTTATCTTTACTTCTCCTCATTGCTAAATAAAAGTCAACGCATTTGGTTTTTCCGATTCGTTAATTATGTACTCACATATCTTTCTCGTTGGTCGAGTTGTAGGCTGAGTCGTTGATACCATTTAGTTCCCTAGCGCCATAAGGGCTGAGCTGAAATATAAATGATTGATAGGGAAGTCAGGTTGTTATAGGAAAATCATGTTATATAGTGTAATGGTCATCAGTAGTGCTTTCCGCCTCTATGACCCGGGTCGAGTCCCGTCCTAGTCCTGGGATCCGTATATGAACCAGGGTTTGTCGATTTCAATCCGACTTCGTCAATCTCAATCGACTTTCACGCCGGCGAGCGATTAAACATTAGTCTCTGGTTATGAATGAGCAACCAATTCATTGGCCATTGCCGTTAAATGATTTATTCATCATTGATGACCAATTAGGCTATAATACCAAATAAAGCGAACAAAATAAGAACTAAAAAAGAGTCATTCAATAGATACCCAATACGTAACCAAAGGTTTATGACAGTTGATGTAGCTAAAAAGCATCAAACCAATCAAATGATTCAACTGATATTCATCAAACTCTTAATTAGCAGTCGTCAGCTCACCATGGGATCCGTGTCTCTATGAGGAATTTCAGCCAGGCGGTATCCTTCTAGCTGTGATTTTAACGCCATTATCGCCTGATCACGTGATTCTATTTGTAGCTGCAGATTCTTGAGCACAGAAACGAGAACAAAGGATTACAAGGTAAAAATGACGGATTAGTTTTCAATTAAATTGTTGTCCCGTTAAGGTTGAACTCACGATCCCTGATACAAAATATCTGCTTAACCTTTACCAAAATCCATAAGTTATTCGCTGAATTCAAGATCTGTTACCAGGGATAGCGATTCACATTGAATGGTTCAATTCATAATGGAGCGCCCCATAGCAAAAACGTACGTAATCCTTCGTAACCATACGTACTTTTCGCAACGTCGAGGGGCGCGTTCGATGTGCATGCACATAGTTATGTACTTTGGGGTTCTATTCTTAATGCTCCATTAACGTCTTACTGGAGAACTGAAGCCCATAACTGACTTTTCATCGTTTGAAAATTTAGGCATAGTGAATAATTATATGAAGTTTTTTTAAGCTGTTAGCCAAGCAAACGAGAAAAAAAATGATGTTTTGAAACGAACAATCAAACTTTGATCGGTGGCTCAATATGTGATGTCAGCGGTTGTTTATGACGTAGATTGTGATATTGGGATGATTAAAAGGAGGAGAAAACATGGATACTGTGCGGCTTTTGGCTGTTATTAAAGAAACAAACTTCGGGAGAACTAGATTGCCCGAAACATATCAAAGTTTCGAAGAGAAATGCCCTATTTATACTCTGAATATCGTAACCTAGCTTATACCACACCGCTGACAAGCTCAATTGCGACAATAGCATTAAACAACTTCTTGAGATTTTTCTTCGCTTTAATATTTAATTTCTCAATATGATTTGAAAAAAACAATAACTTCACAGAGTTACTCAACTTCACTAATTGATTGAAACAAAAATAGGTCAGTTTTAGCTGTAAGTTATACTCTAATGGAGATAAAACCAGTTGTAGGATTGAAACCAATTTAATAGGGATCCCGCTGATGAATAGTAACTGTTTTCTAGTTAAATGTTTGTTCAGATATGTATCTTGAAACTAAACAAGTTGCGAGAAAGTTAGAAGTATTATTAACCATTTAAAGCTTAACTATTTAACGTACTTCGGCTGTTTAACACAAGTATAGTAAATCTGATTGCTGTAAAGACATTCTTTAGTCAGCTCGTGATTTTAAATTGAAACTTATACGTTTCGAGGCGCCGCGCCACTCTTAAGAGTGTAAGCAAGCCAAAACATTTAAATTAAATATGACGATAATAGTATATTAAGTAACTTTGTGCTAAACGAAAGTGATTAAATACTCAAGAGAGATACACATGCACAATTTATTGGTTGAAAATAGGATTGAGCTATTTTTATAGTCAAGTCTTCTACTAAGATAACTACATTTCGAGCTGACTCGCATTTTTATACACTGAGTTTGATCTAGTAGATCAAAAACGTTCTATTTTTAAGTATTTATCATGAAATGTTTACATTTAAGATTATAAGAGTTTCGTATAATTAGCGTCCCCCATCCTCCCTCCTTTGTTTCTTATAGTGATTAGCAAAATGAAACCATCGCAAAAGATTGAAGATTGTTCAAGATGTATAGGTATACAGGGACTTTTCACTCATGAACTAAAACGTTGTGTAATGATATCATCTTCTCACCTTTCGAGCGGCGACCTCGCGGTCAAGCACGTGTCTCTGACGTAGATTGTCTTTGTTCAGCGTGTTTAATTGTTGGTTAAGCTGTTGGATGGTTTCCACGTTCGTTTTGAGGCGCGTATGTAGATCGTCAATGGTCTTTGCTCTGCTGAGTGCATCTGCATCCTGTTCTGTCCTGTTAGCAATAAACGAAACACAAAGTTCGACCCTCTCAACAATAGGCCATTTCCGAGTTCCTTGTGCCTCTGCTTCAATGGGAGTCAAAGCAGTGCAAAGCAATTCTTATGAAAATGACTTTAATTTGCATGAAAATGAAACTAAATGCAACAACTCATTTTTATATGAAGGGTTTTGCATTTAGACTGGTTTTGAGTCAGGGGCACAAGAGAATTGGGCCTTCAAGAAATCGCCTATTCAGCAAGGAAAGCAATATGCATCCAATAAGCTACTATTACGATGATAGGCAGTGTGTTATTTGCAGTTTGGACGGACCACAGATCTTAAAAATCTCAAGGCCCAGACAAAACATTTAAAAGTTTATAACTTTGCCAAGATAAGGAAAAGACACAAAAAATGTTGCGAGATTTTGTTACAACGTGTGTCCACCTCCAAAACATTTGTTACACCTTGATATTTTTAAGAGCAACGGCCCGTCGCAAGAGTGGAAACTACACACTGTGTATGATATTGAAAGTTGCTTGTAGGGAAAACCATTCGACAATAAAACTTTTGAGTCAATGTAGGAAATGTAGCTACACCCAACTCAAAACAAATGTTGACAATATTGACACAGGTTATTTAAAATGCAGGAATTAACAAAATATTTGGGAGGAAAAGACGCGGTTCAAGGAAAGAAGTTACAAGATGCAGGGGAGAACGTTGTACATGGTACATGGAAGGAAGTTACACGGTACAAGGGAGGAAGTTAAACGGTACAGGGTAGAAAGTTACACGATACAGGGTAGAATGCTACATGGTACAAGGGGGAACTTTACACGCTACAGGGGAGAAAATTACACGGTACAGGGGAGGAAATTACACGGTATAGGGAAGGAAATTACACGGTACAGGGGAGGAAATAACACGCTACAGGGGAGGAAATTGCACGGTACAGGGGAGGAAATTACACGGTACAGGGGAGGAAATTACACGGTACAGGGGAGGAAATTACACGGTACAGGGGAGGAAATTACACGCTACAGGGGAGGAAATTAAACGGTACAGGGGAGGAAAATACACGGTACAAGGAAGGAAGTTACACGGTACAGGGGAGGAAAATACACGGTACAAGGAAGAAAGTTACACGGTACAGGGGAGGAAAATACACGGTACAAGGAAGAAAGTTACATGGTACAAGGAAGGAAGTTACACGGTACAAGGGAAAAAGTTAAACGGTACAGGGGAGCCTGTTACAATGTAAAAAGGAGAAAGTTACACGACACAGGGGAAAAAGTTTCAGGAGTCAAGAGAGGAAGTTATACGGTAAAGAGGAACAAACTACATTACAGTCATAACGCCAACGAATCATGCAGTGAACATACTCGTAATCTTGAAGACGATTCCTTAACTGATGGAGAAGGACCTGTTGTTGAGCCGAGTGAGTCTGGAGAGACTGCAAGTAAACAAAATAAAGTCAAAGTTTGCCTTTCAGTCTAGAATCATTTCTTAATTTGCACATTAATAAATAACATTAAAAAAAAACAACTTGCTATGTCAAGTTAACAAGAAGAACATGAAATTGTTTGAAATCTAACAAAGAAAGTAAAAAGGAAATATTTATATTGTATTATGCTGATCCGATAAAACACAGGTTTCTTCGTTGTTTGTTATTAATATTCCATTTTTCTAATACAAAATTTTATTCACCGTTAACTGTTGTGAAAGCAGAAAAAGTGCACATCTGTTGAGTTACAAAGAAAAAATATGACCAAGCAAAATAATTTTCCTTCCAGGGAGGCGTAAAACTGGAAAAGAGAAAATGGGGCAAACGATTTTTGAAGCTATACCTGATATCAGCGGAGCTTCTTTGCCGTGGTGCTGTATAAAAGGATGAGGCATGGTAACTAACCACAGGGCACCCGAGTAAATATGCATCTGGCTATAACTCAGGGTATACAAAAAGACGGTCTTAAACAGACTACAGAAAAAGCATTTGTACTCTATCACTCGCCAAAGGCAAGAATTTAATTACTGCAGTTACATGTAGTCTACAACAGAAGCGTGTAATTTGTAACAAATTGAGAGAGCCAGGACGGAGAAAGATTATTGAGACGAATATTTTGACTTAATCACACTTTCATACCTTAAGCCGCTCGCTTTCCTTCCGTCTTTCTTCTGAAAATAAAACAACCAATAATTGACTATAATAAACTATCAACTACCAATCATTAAAATTTCTTGAATGACAAAAACGATGTACAATTTTTTATTATGACTTAAGGTCATGCACTCTTATGAGAGAGCTGAGCGTATCTATATCGCATTAAAAACAAATGTATGTGCTTTATGAACAGAAACACATTTATCTTTTCTAAAAACGTCAGCTTAATTTATAGCTTTTAGTCCAGCGATTTCGACTTCTTAGGCAAACGCCGTATTGAACCGCTTTTCCAAAAAACAGGCCAAAACTGTCGTAAAGCTAAACAAGTTTGTCTCTCACGAAAAACAATGGAGGCAGACAGACGTGGTTGGCGCAGTTGGTAAGACTGATCTAAAATAGATAACAATAATAAAAATAAAAATAAAAATAATAATAATGATAATAATAATAATAATAATAATATATTTCATTGATCAACCTTAAATAAAATATGAAGATCTACAATAATATACAATACAAACACATAATCTTAAAAAATTAAAAATGTTAAAGTGCATATGAAGGAAAATTATTTTTTCGCTAGTTCAAAAGTAGGTTACTTCTAGGTTATTTATTTGTTATAAGCGCTCAAAGTTGCAAATTCTAAGTCTTGGACGATTTTGCATTATGGTTTCGTACGTTCTCTTACTTACATGTAGAGCTACAACACACGGATTTCCCATATTTTTAAAGCTCTACATGTACGACACAACAATGCAAAATCGGGAAGGCGAAGGACTTTTATGACAAGACAAGACAAGATGTTTATTAGGCCCTTGTACTACTAGGGTACATTGGTTGCAGTCCTATTAAATTTAGGTTATTAAATGTATAGATAGATCATTTTTGGTTTTTAATTATCTGTTTGTTGCTAGGGTAGAAATTAC
>JAOBRB020284933.1:0-11256 GCA_027575285.2 Zoanthus pulchellus | reverse complement strand
GTGTCCTAATGCTTTAATGATAATTAATAATTATAACAAAACAAAGCGGCAGAACAAGCAAGCACAAAACATGACTTTATCGGTGAGATAAAGCATAGATTTTAATGAATCAGAGCGTGCGTTATATTGTTGCTATGTTATATAAATCATTGGAAAGAAATTCCCTACCCGGACAAGATTAGCATTAATATAATCCGGGTTCTTGGACAACTTGACGTTTGTCGCAGGACCTGTAAAGTGGAGAAAATGCTTTAGCCAAAGAAATACCAAACTACAATTCTTCCAAATTATGTTCTTAAAATTTAGCTAATTTAAGCCTCGTTCTTCTTATAAAGTATAATCACATCAAAATAGTGTATAGCGACAAGAACTTGAAACTCACTTGGTAAAACATCAGGATTCCTATTTTTAACAGCCGTGGCAGGCGGATAATAACGAGGCTCCGGCATCTCAGCGTCGAGATTCTGTAGAAAATAGAAGATATATATGTAGAGAGAGAGAGAGATTAACAATTTTTTCATTTAAAAAAAAAAGATTATAAATCTGGGAAGTGTGAAGTAACAAAGATTAAAATTATGAGGTTTATTGAGATCATCCGATCAATAACAAACGTGTAAATTGTAAATGGAAGCATTTTTGTGGCAAATGTACTTTCTGGGAAGGCTTTCGCCACGATGTAATGGCGTTTCAAGAGTGAATGAATGAAACCATAACTATCCATAATAAGCAATTCTATCTTTAGTAAACAATACTTCCTTGCTTGAGTTAACTCATTTTCGCCGGCCCGATAAAAGTAAAAAGCTAGCGTGTCTTGACAAAATTACTTTTTCACGAGATAGAAAATATACCTTTAAATATGCTTAAGAAATCAGTTCTAAAAATACATTAATTTTGTAAGAATGTTTTGTTTCATACGACAATATCCACCGAGAAACAAAAGGAAGGGCACCGTCATATCATTTTTGCTCTTTATAGTGCGAATTAAACCTTATTTGAGTTCTGAGTTATTTTTAACCCTTTCACTCCCAATGAGTTATCAACACTCAACTTCTCCTTACATTACAAATACAAAATCATACATTTAGTAATGAGAAAATAAGAATTGATCAAACAAAGCCGACTACTAAAGATTAAAAGTGAAATTCTCTCAAAATTGTTCAATGAAAAGTATGGGCTCAAGTTGGGAGAACTTAATAATTTAACTGGGACTGAAAGGGTTAAACCACAATATCGTTGTGGTTTTCAATTCAGCCTGAGCCACATGCAGTCAGCGCCTGCCTATTTTTCATTTTGTCCTATATGAATTACTATAACCAAATTTGTGATTTCACAAATCAATTTTTTTAACGTTACCACTTTGGTACTGTATGGCATCGCTGCGATACGAATTATATTTTCGATCTCTATAAGTAATCCCTGCTTTGTTGGTGAAGGGTTACATCCTCCTCAGTAGGAAATAAAATATTTGAGTTTTCTGCTATTTAAAGTAGCTAAAAATCTAGACTGGTGTTTTGAAAAATTGGTGACGAATTTGGCTTCGATAACGTAGTCAAGTGGCTCCAATTAGACGGGACAGAGTTTGTTCCGTTTTGCGTGCTTTGTTGAAAAGTAAGAAATGTCTGATGGCAAAAACAGTTTAACCTTTATCGAGTCCCTTTCCCTTTAAGCTTTCTTTGCTATCTTAAAAGGAGATTTCTTGAGGCGCAGTGTTTTAGGTTTTGAACCGGAATAATACATAGAAGCGCTTTAATTTCGCTTGTTGAAAACTAAATATTTCAGGTATTGAGAACTTAAACAAACAACTGGGCCAAACTTGTTATTGTTTGATATGCCCTTTATGAGTGATCCAAACTGCATAGTGAAGAATTTAATCTAATTAATAGATAATATATACTTTATTTAAAGTCAATTGCGAAGGAAGTGGTTGCCCATCTTTCTTAGTCAGAGGCTAATGTTTAATCGCTCGATGGCTCAAATCTTGGTTTGAAAGTCAACTTTGCAGAGGAAGGAAAACCGGAGTAACCAGAGAAAAATCCTCGGATTCAAATCGAGATCAACAAATCGCAGCACAGGAATCGATCGCAGGTTGTAGATCGATGACAACTATGCCAGCCTGACTCTCCGAAAGAAAACAGTAGCACACAACAGGGCAATATGCTTTTTATCTAATAGAGTTTAGTGCGCTTAATGTTAACTATAGGATAGAAAATGCATTAGACGTTACAGGCTTATTCTATAAAGTTTAGACAGCGTAAGGATTGAACAATGGGTTATTCATGCGACTAATCAAAAGCACCTTAGCTAGTTAGCTTACTTTAAACTCAGCTTCTTTCTTTTTCTCATTTTTGTTTCTTAATGCCAGTGCTACAATCCCGACTGTCGCAGTTTTGTGTGTCAGTGGCGACGAGCCTTCATCTGACAATCCAAATGCTGAAGAACGACGCCTGGAAGTATCCGCCTTGTCATCAACGTGACGTAATACAGCTGGAGTTGGTGGTCTCACCACATTAAAGCTTCCTTTATCGGGAGTCAGGTTAGCCGATCCTCTCCTTACCCCTGAGGGGCTTTCATTGTCTCCATACGGGCTTAGGTTACCGGAACCCCTCCTTGCACTTGATGGGCTGTCTGGGAACAGATTGCCTGATCCTCTCCTTACTCCTGAGGAATTATCTTTGAGCCCAGTTGGACTTTGCTTACCAGATCCTCTCCTTGCCCATGGCGGACTATCTTTAACATCATCTGGGCTGAGATTGCCAGATCGCTTTCGTACCCATGAGGGGCTGTTTTTAGAACCATCGGGGGTCGTGGCACCGGATCCCCTTCTTGCACCAAAAGAGGTGTTAATATTATTGGGGCTCAGTTTAGCAAATCCTCTCCCTACTCCTGTTGGGCTGTTCTGTCCTCTGTCTAAAGCGAGGTTATGGGAACCCCTACTCTGACCAATTGGGCTTTCTTGGAGTTCTGAGGAAAACCAAAAAGAAGCGAATTATTAATAATATATTTTGACAATATTATTGACAATATTTTATGTCAATTTTAATCATAACAAAAAAGTTTGTGATATAATTAAATAAAAATATAAGTGAATTTAACCAACGTTTCGTGACATACTGACGTCATTCTTACGATATTAAGATCAATTCAATCAGACTCAATTTCTGCGAAAGTTTTTATCTAATTTAAACTTTATTGTTATAAACAATTTTATTTTCAGCTTAAGTTTATAAACCTGAATAATTTATCTTAGTACCTCGAGAATATGGCGGCATTATAATACCGAGAAGTTGGTTTATTTGACTTATATTTTCATGTAATTCTATCATAAAAACTTGTAAGACACCGTTATCCAACTGTTGATATTGCTCTTCCGAGCTCCTTTACAGCAATGAATATAAACCTTAGCATATTTAACCAAGCAGTTATCGACAAACAAACTTAAAAAAAAACTAGAATGTGTGTTTAATTTTCATTATAAGTTGTTTTTAATATCACTATCATTACCATTATCATAATCGTTATCAAAATTATCATCATCATCATCATCATCATAATCATCATCATAATCATTATCATAATAATCATCATAAATCATCATCATCATAATCATCATTATAACCATCATCATAATCATTATCATAATCATCTTCATAATCATCATCATAATTATTATCATAATCGTCATCATAATCATTATCATCAAATTAAAGGAAGTAATGGGTTATTTCGAGAGTTTTGATTGACAGAGAAACGTTAATTGAACATTTTATTCTCCGAGAAACGTGATTTTCCAATTTCTATTGTTTGATGATTTGTGAAATGAGAAAAGCTCCATCTCCCCCCCCCCCTCCTCCCTACCTTTACCACCTTGAAAATTATTATTACAAAAATTGTCATTATTGTATGCTTTGACGTTTTTAGCTCGTGGAGAGCTATCGGGATAGTTGGGGAGTCATGATGTCAAACGTAAACAACAGAAAATTTTTAATCGATTTACGATTGTCTTAAGTTCGGCAGGCGCATTCATGCACTTCAAATGATAGTTAAGAATACTCTAGAGATTGCAATTACTTGTATTCACGCTACAAGACTCTCGTGTGCGAAAGTGTACATTCATATATATCACATAACTGCCTGTGTATTTATTTATTCATAGCTGAAACTTCTCCAGTTGTATTTGTACTTTCTTGTCCGATGATTTTGTCGAGTTGATAAAAAGCGTAGTAAGTTTTAAATTCTCTCTTCAATACTACTCAATAATTCTCAGAAAAAATCAGAGACCATCGCGGAAATCGAACCCATAATTTTCCTAAGACAAAGCGGACGCTCTATCTGCTGAGCTTACTCTTAGAAGAGCGAATCCTTTACGAGCCTAGTGGCATATATCTCCGGTTTCAGTAGTTTTAAGTGGATGAGTGTCTTTGTCTCCCCCTGGACGGGACACTAATCCATCGCTGGTACTCATTTACCTACCTAGCTGAGTTGGCTTAGGCGGAAAAGAAGGCCACACAAATATTCTAATCTCTGCAAAGTGCCGGGATCGAACTGGGGACCTTGTGGTTAGAAAGCAGAGATCTTACCAACTGCGCCAACTACGTCCGCCCTAGAAGAGCGTGGTCATTTAATAAAAATAATACATAGACTTGCGAAAAGAATAATATGTCTCTAGTAAGCACCCATGAACTGACACAATAATCTGTAAATAAGCTTTAGGCACTGGCTTGTAATGATTGCAAACCAAAGATTACAAAGATTACAAACTAAAGATTAATAATAATACTTTATTTAACGTTCATTGCAAAGGAAGTTGTTGCCCATTCTTCTTACCCAGAGGCTTGTCAGCTAACATCGTGAAAGTCGATTTTGCTGAGGGAGGAAAACCGGAGTACCCGGAGAAAAACCCTTGGATTACGATTGAGATCGACAAATCTCGGTCCACATGCGGAGCCCAGGAATCGATCCCGGGTCGTAGAGATGGGAGACTGATGACCACTATGCCAACCTGCCTTCCCAAGTCATTTAAAGAGTAATAAATTATTTTCCAAAGACAGCTTTGATTTGGTTTACATATGTTTTGAATTTTGCTATAAAATGCTTTTTCATCTCGGTAAACAGTGTAATAGTTGAAGTTTATAGCATTGCTCTTTCTCCAGTACTACACTTTGCAACGTAATTTATAGTTCCTTTTACAAAATTCAAACGTTCAAAAGTCAGTCCTTTACAATTTCATAATACGCCATAACTGAAGACAAAAAGTTAAAGACCATTGAAACGTGGTAATTATTAGACACAACATGAAGTGCATTGAACATCCCAATAAACAACAACCAGGTTGTTTTAATTAACATGAAATGCAGACACGTTTCTAACACAACATCTAACCGCATTGCTGTCAAAATTTTCAATTTTAAGTGCCCTGAACTATTGCGTTGCACTCACCGTTCGTACCAGGCACTTTCTCCGTGTAGCCAGAGGAACCGGGTGGAGAAATACTGTGCTGATTTAAGCCTTCCGTTCTTCCGCGTGCACTCGCGTTCGGACTTCCCTTTGAGGCTGTTGCGCTGGCGATAACTGCGCCTGCGGTTACTCCAGCAGCGGATGTGCCAATAAGTGACTCATTGGCCGTGTTTTGAGTCATTCTATCCGAGCTGTCTCCGTCGTCGTGGCCTTTGCGTCCTGAGTTCAGTTTTTGATCAGTAATAGTTTCATAGTCATTTGCATTTCTTTGTTGTTCGTTGCCTTTATCAGTAACACCTTGCTGGTCTCCCTTGAATGAAGAAACGTAACACAAAAAAAAACAGATAGAAAATAATTCACATTGGAAAGAGTGAAATAAATTACTGATAAATATATTAGAGCTGAAGGGATAGATCGAGAACTACAATTAAAAATATACACATATGATAGATATCTGAACAGAAAAATAGCAAAACAGTTACTGTTCATCAGCAGGATGCCCGAATTGTGTGCAATTCTAAAATTGATTTTGGCTCCATTAAATCCTGTACCAAAAGAAGAACAATTTAGATGGAGCCATCCACTAAGTGATCACAGTAACTGCATAATGTTAATAAAGTAAGGAAAACCAATAGATAATCATTTAAAACCAATATTCGCGACAAACGCCACACAACAAAAAAATTAACTAACTTGCGCGACAAAATTATACTTTTTAATTTACTCGCTGCATGAGTGAGCATGCGTTCTTTCCTCTGTAATTTATAGATTAACACCAGTTGCTTAATATATTTTTCAGTCTAGGAAGTAATAGTTAAATCTTGAATTGTTTAAATTACCGTATCTTTCGACCCTTTTATCGAAAAGCTTAAAAGAAACCACACACAAGGCTATCAGTATTGTGGTCTGCTTCTGTTCTTTCCACTAAGGACACTTCATATCGGCTGCCAGTTGCGATTTAATATGTGATCCGCTCGAGCCGACTTTCTAAGACCTTTGACTGGCTGACCCTGGTTAGTAGCCCAATTTGTAAGGCGCCAGTCTGCTGTGTGGGAGGTCTCGGGTTCGATTCCCGGCGGGACCACCACTCAGGGTCTCAAAATAATCGAGGAGAAAGTGTTGCCTTTGTTGTAACATCTGCAAATGGTAAGATTTTCGCATCTTCTCGGATAAGGACGTTAAACCGTAGGTCCAGTCTCTCGATCACTCTGTCGAGGGACTTAAAAGAACCCACATACTTTCTCGCAAAGAGTAGGGTAGTGATCCCGGTGGTGTGGTCTGTTTCTTCCATTGAGGGCACTTCTTATTGGCTACCAAGTTGCGCCTTAACATGCCAGCCGCTGCAGTGGACTTTCTAAGACCCTCAACTTTCTGACCACAACTGTATATACTTGTAAACAGGTTTTGAAAAGCCCTGGGGGTGACTGACTTGTATATGTTTACTATTATTAATATTATTATTATTATTATTATTATTATTATTATTATGTTCAATTCAAGTAGACGATTGTAAGCTACCTGTAAAGCAGCGAGGTTTATAATTCAGTGTATATTGCATAAAGCTATAATAAAGTTTTCATTATTATTATTATCCTGTAAATACTTGTAATCAGGTTCTGCAAAGCCCCGAGGTGAGAACTTGTGTATATCTGTATAGGTATATGTTTAACGAAAGGTTGGTATTTTCAGAAAACGTTTTTTAATGACACAGTGATTACAATATTTGAAACAAGTATGAATATTTAAACCTGATTCTCTTTCTTCTTTTCATCTTCACTACCCATCATCGCTTCGTTAACTTCACCAAATTCATCATCTTTTGCCGGTCTGTTTTTATTAAGATCTTCCTTCCCTCTTTTTCGTTTTCCGTTCTTCTGTCCATCCGTTCCTTTCCCTCTTCTTTTTGCTCTGGAGTTTCTTTGACCGCCTCCACAACATCCATCGTCAGAGACGTCAAAATACTCATTATCATAATCTGTGCTATGTTTATGCCCGCCATGGCGGGCTCTTATTCCATCACCTTCTACATTTCTATTCCTTTTTTCGTTGCGGTTTATCTCTTCTCCATCACCGTCACTTTCTACAGCTTTTCCTCTTCGCTTCTTTCTGTTTCTGGTGAAAAAATAATTAACGGCGGTGTTAATGGCGTACATTGGCATTAAGTTCATTTTCGGTTTATTAGTTTTTTGGCTTGGTGTACACAGTTTATTAATTTTCATTTTTAACAATTGTACATTTATACATCTGGTACAAATAGAATTATTGTTGAAAGGTGGGTTATTCATCATGGCAGGAGTGTGGGACAAACTGAATCCCCGGGCACCAGGCGGGCGATCTACCCACGAGCTACGAGTACTTGTGGAGAGCGAGGTTGAATTAATTAAACTGAGTTCATATGTGACTCGCGTCCTGCATACTGAGGCAGGGTGGCCCAGTGGTTAGAGCTGGGGCTTTGAATGCGGAAGACCCGGGTTTGATTCCCCAACTCTGACCACTGAATGCATTTTCCTCGGTGATCCGAGGGACAAATTTACCACGCTTTGTAAATAGCCAACTGGTTTGCCTCCTACCAGTTAGGATTCTCAATTGGGGAAGAGGGAGGTTTTTAATATGACATTGAAAAGCCCCTTTGGGGAGTTGTAAATCATTAAATGTATTTTTATACAGTTAAGATCAGCGGGTAGTGAAAACAAAAATGGTGAATTTTGATCTTGATAATAAATGTGAAAGGTGAATGTATTCAGCATGACACGAGCATGGCACAAATGAGAAAAACAATTTGAATCGAGAACGCAATATAAAACATCCAGGAAAGTACACTCGTACTACACTGAATGAGAATACTTGCATTGCCTGATCATAGCACTTGTCAAATCATTGAATAGTAAATATCGTTATCAAAATAACAAGACTAAGGAAAATAATACTGTTTCAAATGTACCGTCTGCTAAACCTAAAATTAATTAAAAATATCCCATTTACAAGAATAATTAAAATAAAATAGGAGCTTTTCGAAAATAGAAGCAAAATTTTGAACAATACATTTTAAAGATCTTTGATTTGGAGATTGAGATTTTAGAGATTAACACGGTATATCGCTTACTTATCAAGAATGAATGTTTTACAATAGTGCATTCACGCTAGTACCTTCGATCTTTATCAGGTATTCCGTTCACTACTGCAAGCATTTCAAGGTGATCGCCTTTCTGGTAATACTTTCTCTGCCGTTTTCTTCTTCGACCGCCGCAGCATAGCTGAAAGAGCAGGAAGCCAAGTAACATTGCGAATATACACAACAGTACTAGTATGCCAATACTTGGCTTAAAATACTTACTAAGCATTTTTCACAACCTTCCAGCTTAGCATCTTGCTAGATCCACGCTCCTTTCAAGGAGTAAAACTAAATTTCTGCCAGTAACCGTTTTTGCGTGCCTTTGCTGATTGTCGTACATGAACTATAATTTGTGGAGTTTGCCTAATGGCACACGAGATTATAAGTTTTTGCTTAATTGAAGACTGTCGCAGGTTAAATAGCCTCACGTGAATTAGTATATTAGGGAGGTTGACTGGCATCGCACGTGCATAAGGGATCGCCACACGTAACTAGGCAGTTATATGGAATGCGATTACCATCACAAGTGAATAAGTGGATATGATACGTAACTAAGACATTAATTGTGGAATTTGACTCCGTCGCTGTGTTGTGCATTAAATTTACAAGTAATTGTGGGAGTTAATTGGATAGACAGGGTGTCAAATGCAAACTCTTACATTGGAGTTAATGTAATAGTATGCACACAATTCTTACGAAGCACACACTCCGTTAGTTTAGACATGTTGTTTAGTGAAATCTGCTTTGGTTTTCGTGTAGTTAGACTCGCCTTCGCTTGAAGGATCGCATACTTGATGAACTCCGCCATTGTGAAATCACAGGAGAATGGGGTTGAGAAACGTTGCGTCGAGAAGGAGCAGCAGTGGAAAAACGGAGCATGACAAAGTATTAACTCGGCGGAAACGTGTGACAGATGTACTAAATGTGAAATTTGACTACCGTTGCACTTGAATACGTATATGCAATCGAACCTTAACGGGTTCAATATGGAATTAATTTGCACGAGTGAGCTTTATAAAACACACAAGTGCAAATTTACTCCATATTGAACGAGTAAAAGGTTTGATAACTTGTTAATCATATACATGAAAAAATTATAAAAAAAGTGCCTGAGAAAAAGCACAACATGACAGTGATAACCTGACAATGAAATTGCTTGAACTTCGCTGTAAATTTTAAAATTTGTGATTTGTGAGAATCAACTGTTAGAAATAATTCTGTAGCCACGAAAAGACAAACAAGTTCCAAGTGTTATCGAAGGAGTTCGTTTTAAAAGCATTTTCTCTTGCGGAGTTCGCTGGCAGGAGACGTATTGGAGTTTAACTGAACATTTTACGTCAACCTTCATTATTTTAAACAAAACATTTCACACCGTCATCCATACGGAGTTACTCTTCCAGGCATTTTAATTCTTTGCCCTTATTTTTATTTTAGTGATTGTTTAATTGAATCGCCAAAAACTACTGAAAACGCCATTTTGTTTGTTTTCAAGATTTTCCTTTGAAAATCTCTCTCTCGTTGTCATAGAAATTTCTGCATTTTGATTGACTTATTAGCTTTCCATTGCTTATTATCCAATCAGATTTAAATGTTTGAGATTGCAATTGCACGAAATTACAAATTTCTGTACAGAATTACAAGTTTTTGCACAGAATTACAAAGTGATTGCACTGCCCTTGGCCAATCAGAATTAAGTAATTTTTTTCATGTATATGATTAACCCTTCCACTCCCAATCCGTTATCTCAACTTCTCCTTACATAACAAATACAAAATAAGACATTTGGTAATAAGAAAATGAAATTGATCAAACAAAGCAAACTACTGAAGATTAAAGGTGAAATTCTCTCAAACTTGTTCAATGAAAAGTATGAACTTAAGTTAGGAGAATTTAATAATTCAACAGGGACTGGGGTTAAGCACATGATGTTGTGATATCTGTATTTCTATAATTATAAAGTAAAACACTCACACCAAAATAGAGGCTACATATATACATCGATTGTATGGCGGACATGGTTGGCGCAGTTGGCAAGATCTCTGCTTTCCAACCACAAGGTCCCAAGTTCGATCCCGGTACTTTGCCGAGATTTGAATATCTGTGTGCCCTTCTTTTCCGCCTAAGCCAACTCAGCTTTCCATCCTCTCGGGGTAGGTAAATGAGTACCAGCATCTGCTGGGAGCTAATCTGAGATGGATTAGTATCCAGTCCAGGGAGAGTCAAAGATTTCCATCTGCTTAACACTACGGAAGCTGGAGATGAGCGCCGGCTCCATCGGCCACTAGGCTCGAAAAGATTTAGCTAGCTACATCAAATTTACATCAAATTTGGTACTTACACAGCAGCAAGCCAACAACAAGAGAAGTAAGCCGAGTATTGCACCAATAATAATGAGTATAAGCGTTGTTTTGTCCAGCGGTTTACTCCCTTTTGGAGCCGCACAGCCAGCAAGCTCCACACTGATTACCTGCGATTGTAAGAGTTGTTAAGGCGCTAATTTCAAAGAAAAATAAATTTAACACAAATTTTTGGAATTCCTAGAACATTTTCTGAACAAATTATTGTTAGAATTTACTACTGCATGTTTTTTTTTTCAAAAAGAACAAGTAGATGTTGCCGAGGTTCATTGCTGTTAAATTCTTGGTTGTTTCAGGCTCAAAT
This sequence comes from Zoanthus pulchellus, assembly GCA_027575285.2. Classification (NCBI taxonomy): domain Eukaryota; kingdom Metazoa; phylum Cnidaria; class Anthozoa; order Zoantharia; family Zoanthidae; genus Zoanthus; species Zoanthus pulchellus. The sequence continues at coordinate 29 of JAOBRB020284933.1, read as the reverse complement.
TTTTCTTAATCTGTTCTTATTTTTGTGAG
>JAOBRB020284822.1:0-11257 GCA_027575285.2 Zoanthus pulchellus | reverse complement strand
ATGCATCGACCAGATCAATCCGGCAAAATCTTAGTTTCATCAATCGAGTTAAAACTTATATACACTCAAATAACAAATTCAGGCAAGGACAAAAAAGAAATAAGAAGGAAGGAAGGAAGGAAGGAAGGAAGAGAGGAAGGGAGGGAGGAAGGAAGAGAGGAAGCAAGCAAGAAAGCAAGGAAGCGAAAAAGGAAAATAAAAAATAACAACTCCTGAACAAAAAAAAGTTAGTAACAAGAAAGTATATGGTCGAGTTAACAAAGATAAGGCAATAATACCGTCCTATTAATAAGAGACAAAAAACCCGGTCTGCTCATACACCGAGGTACTGAAACTCAGTCTCTCTTATGATTGACGCCAGAAGAGTAGAAGGGAAAAGGACCCGAACAAGAACAAGAATGGGAATGCTAGACAGGATATAAAATAGACGTTCTCATCAATGTGTGAAGAGGAAAGAGAGAATGATAAAATTGTAAGGATGACCTTCTTCTGGGCAAAGGACACACAGATAGTACAAAACTGAGACCACATTAATACATTAATGGACACTATAACACAATTCAAAATGGCCTGGAAGTCATCGAAAAACTCAAAAGCTACAAGAAAAAAGGAATTTGCTTTACTTTATCAAAAGTATGAAACATCCATTCGACATATATTGTATAACATCTATAGCTAAAATCTACTGGTAACCTTTTGGTTTCACAAATTCCTTGTCTTGTTTTTTTCCTTTTCAAATCAAAGCTGAAGAAAATTAACGTCACTTTTTAAAATGTAAAGAAAATCTAGCTTGCCTATACTACTGCAGCTATTTGCAAGACAGGTTTAACAATAAAAAAGTTAATATATCTATTAAAATGGAAATAAATGAAAAACTGAAAACTGAAATGGATTATGAATGAAAATGGTTAAGCTGGACAGGTACTGGATATATTTTTGTGGTTTATGGAAAGTTGCAACGACAAGAAATTCCGGTAAACCCATAGAAAAGTATATAACTTGTATTGCTTAAATTATGAAATAAAGTTATAATAAACACTAGACTATTTATGCCAATAAATCACAGCTATTTGACCGATCACAGAACACAACTTTGTTGCTGCACGGTAATCAACTTACTTTTCTCCATTCTCCTCGTTACTGTTGTTTTGTTTAGTCGCACTGGATGAATGATCTTGACGATAACAATCTTGTGAACCAGGTGAAGTACATGACTGACTATCTGCCTCTGGCAGAGAAGATAGTTTGAAGCTTGGGTTCATGTAAAAGTGAGGATTAAATTTTTCATGCTCTCGGAGGTGTGATACTGCAAGTTGGTAAATCTTTTCAAAATATTCAATCTGTTGAAATAAAAACAATCTTGGTTTGTGTTAAGCAGATATATAAATAATTATTCTAATTTAATGCGGCAACAACTGTGAAGGAAAAAGTTGATTATTCTTCCTAACCAGAGGTTAATGTTTAATCGCTCGACAGATGAGGTCTTGGGGTGAAAGTTGAGAAACTAGATATCTAAACAGATACTTCCTTTGTTACGGCATAAATTGAAATTAAAAATGTAATAACTTGTTTTTAACTTGTGATACATGAAACGCTTCCGTTTTACCATTTCAATCTCAGTTCTACTGTTAAATTCTCAAAACTTAAGCATATACTTTTCATTGACCAAGTTTGAGAGAATTTTTCTTTTAATCTTCAGCTGTTTGCTTTGTTTGATCAATTCTCATTTTCTCATAACCAAATATCTTATTTTAGTTTTTTTATGTAAGGAGAAGTTGAATCTTTGACTAAGAGTGAAAGAGTGAAGCCCTTGTTAGCCCTCTTACCTTCTTCTCCAACCTTGCAATTATTAATTCTTGATTATTATTGCCCTCCAATCTCCTATTTAAGAAAAGTAATCAATACACACATGTAAAGACAAAATGTTAACTCACGTGAACGTAACATTGATAAACATTCAGGTTTACAAAAACGAATTGCATCACCACATTTTTCACATCAATAATAGTAAAATGAAAATTTTCGTTGAGGTTCTTCATAACTAGGTGGATATAACAACAAAAACAACAACTTTATTTACCCTTTGATTGACATAACAATAATACAAAGATGGATAGAAAAAAAATACTAAAGGGTTTGGCCTCCAAAAATAACTATAAACTTAAAGGACAAGGAAGCCATCAGAAAACACAAATATGTAGCTAACAAAAAAGCAGCAGATAAATCATATTAAGGAAATGAAAATATATTATATATATATATTTAGTTATCATAGACGCATAGAAAGCCAGGTTAGTATTTGCTTAAAAGTTCTTTTTTTACATTATCTTTAAAACCCTTTAGAGAGTCCAATGATTTTATATTTTTTGCTAGAGAGTTCCACACTTTTGGACCATGAAATCGAATGCTGAACAGTCCATAATTAGTTCTTGCTCGAGGCAAGTAGCATGATTGATTTGCTGCAGCTCTTGTATTATATTTATGAACATTTCCTATTTCAGTAAAAAAGGCATCAATCATGTGGTGGATATAAGAACATTTCAATTTGAATATTCCGGCCAAATTTTGTAAAGAAAATGTATGGGTTTTGCACGATAATGAGGCTAGTTGTACATCTCGTTATAAGGCTAAAGTCATACATTTTCCTTCAAAAATAACGCAAAAATGTTTAGATTGGTTGTTCACATCTCAGATGTGAACCAGACTTTCAGCAATTTCATCGAAACTTTGCATTTTTACTATCATTGGTGTAATAAGTGTAGTGATTTATTTAAAAACTTTTTATAAAAATATGTTACACTGATGTTAAAAATTCTTAGAAATTAAACAATATAATGTTCCGACGTTTCGGTCGTAAACCCCGACCTTCATCAGGCGAAGTAAAAGAAAAATTATACCAAAAAGCCTAGATATACTAAAAACAAGACGCTAATCAAATATTTATATAAAAGTGGCAATTTTTCTTTTTCAGCTGAATGTGGTGATGCAATTTATTTTTAGAAAATCGGAATATTTATCAATGTCACGTTTATATGACAAGGGTCTATTGACGATAATGGTGTTCAAAGACTAAGAGCCATTAACGATGATAGCAGTAAAGTGGTTGGTAGCTGATAATGATATTGGTAATGGCTATGTTAATGGTATTGATGATAATGGTGGTGTTGTTGAAAGAGGTGATAACGATGATAGCAGTAAAGTGGTTGGTAGCTGATATTGAAATTGGTAATGGCTATGTTAATGGTATTGATGATAATGGTGGTGGTGTTGAAAGAGCCAATAACGATGATAGCAGTAATAAAGTGGTTGGTAGCTGATAATGATATTGGTAATGGCTATGTTAATGGTATTGATGATAATGGTGATGTTGAAAGAGCCAATAACGATGATAGCAGTAATAAAGTGGTTGGTAGCTGATCATGATATTGGTAATGGCTATGTTAATGGTATTGATGATAATGGTGGTGGTGTTGAAATAGCCAATAACAATGGTAGCAGTAATAAAGTGGTAACATTAAATCTTACCTTAATTCGGTTCTAAATGTTTTTTGTACGTCATTCTGAAGTAGTAACTGCTTCTTACACATACTGTAGAAAGGTAGTGTATTTGATGATGGTTCATCTGTCGCATGTTGGTTTTCTACCTGTAATTCATGTTTTGTTAATAGATAGCATAGATAACAAGCTTTAATGGCATGACCTTATGTTCAGGTATTGCTAAAGTATTTACAATAAGATTAGGAACATAATCATTTTAACATAAATTAATTTACCTTTATTAATTTTTATAATTGCTAGAATTATAATATCGTAATTATTGTATTTATCAAACTTTACAAAATTAATTGATAATTATAATGATTAAAACGTTGTGAATATAAACTAAGATCTTTATTACATAGATGAGTGTTTTACTATAAGATATGCCTTTCATAAACTTCATATGAGACTACATCTGGATTATGAATGATATATTTTCCATATCCTCATTAGTGAAGATATCGCTAACGTCATTCCTTTGTTTTTCCCGTCTACTTCGTCTAGTTTTTCTATTTCCGAAACACCCATATCTATGCAATATTATGAAAATCACACGGTGCAGTGGCGGCTCCAGACTGGTTTATCCGGTTTGTGTAAACCTGTGAAAATTTCCCATAAAAATAGGATTCCTCTTTATGAATAACTCTAACAAGTAATATTCAGGCTTGTCTTGTGAATTATTTCGAAATTATAATAAAAATTGCTAAATCACTACCGCTGTCGTTCACAGTTTCTTGCGAAACATTTAAGAAATAAAACATTTTTTCTGTGCCTTCATAGCGTTATGAAAACCGAGGCGTACGTTTGGGAGAATTCGAGAGCTGATCAGTGAAGTATGAGACGCAGTCGAGGCGAAGGAGTAATTATTTAACAATTATTCCAAGAGCGCGCTTTGGATATGAGATATATGGTCATTCGGTATATGAGCTGATAACCGAGATTGAGTGAACCAATCAGAACGCTAGAAACGCAATATTCGAAATTGAAAATTTAATAAAACAGTTTACCTTAATTGTGTCTAGTGTAACCAACTTGGGTAAGGTCTTGAGAACAGTTTCTCTACAAATAAAAATTATTGTTAAAACCTATAACATAACTCACTCAAATAACGAGAAAACGAACCAGTATTATTACAGATAACAGTTGGTTTAAGATTACCTAGGGATGTAGCAAAAAATAATCCTATAAAGGAGAAATAAATGCTAAAAATAGCCTATTTTTTTTTTAATCTCTAGGTACAGTAATACTGTACAGGGTTCGTGCTCTTTTGACTTACTAAAATTTCATGACTTTTCGCGATTTCCCATGACCTACCATTGTTATTTTCCCCCTCAATACATCAAAAGTATAATTTTTCATTTTGCTTACTTTCCTTGCATAGTGCAAGGTGTGTTATTTAACGTGAGTTAACATTGGCCTGATTTAACTATCACACGGTGTTACCCACGGCGTCTCTGAGTCTATCTCCGAGATAAAATTATTGATTATTCAGCAAAAAGGAGTGTAATTTTCTACAAATATGTGGAGACGTTATATCTTTTTCAACATGTTGTTACCCATCAAAATTCTGCGAATTTTCCATGACTTCCACGATCCTAGTCAAAATTCTATGACTTTCTAGGCCTTGAAAATGAAATTCTAAAATTCCATGACTTTCCAGGTTTTCTATGACCCGTAGGAGCCCTACAGTATAAAAGTATCTTAATTAAATTAACAAGACATTGAGAACTTAAAAGCAGAAAACAATTCGTTGTCAGAAAATGTTTGATTTCGTGGTCGTATTGAGATTGTCAGCGGTATGTTATGACGTGGATTACGATATTCAGAGTTGAATATAGCATTGTGCAATCCATGTCTTCCAATCTTTTTTTTTTTATCTCTGGCAGCAAGTAAAGCCGCCGTACAGTAACCATGATTTTCCTCAAAGTGTACAGCACTCATATAGGAACTTTTGTATATGGATTCGTGAGGACATAGCACGAAAGCCGCCTGGTTAGCCAAGTTGGTAAGGTGCCAGTCTATCGTGCAGGAGGTCTCGGGTTCGATTCCCGGCCGGACCAACACTCGGGGTCTTAAAATAATTGAGGAGAAAGTGCTGCCTTTGCTCTAACATCTGCAAATGGTTAGACTTTCGCGTCTTCTCGGATAAGGACGTTAAACCGTAGGTCCCGAGGGCCATAAGTTAGAAAACTGAAATTACGGTTATTAATGTCAACCTCGTATTGTATTGTATTGTATTGTAGAAAGAAAGTGTTCCTCCAGTTGAATACTTAGAAAAAATTCTGATTCATTGACGGGAATCGAGCCCGCAACCTTCTGATTACCGGTCAGACGCTCTAACCACTGAGCTATAAAGACTCACATGGGGAGGTAGATCACTGGTTTTAAAGTTCTTATACATTCCCACAGAACACTTTCTTTCTAACTTTATACCGAGTTGCATACTTCTATATATTATTATTTACAAGATCCAGGTGTTTGTAAACAAATGCTTGCGGTGCATTCTCGGCATAAGATGGCCTGAGAAGATAAGAAATGTGGACTTATGGCAACAAACGGGACAAGAACCCATTGCAACGGAGATAAAGAGAAAGTCATGGAGATGGATTGGACACACATTGAAAAGAGAAGATGGTAACATTGCCAAAGTAGCACTGGAATGGAACCCACAGGGCGACCAACACAGAGCTGGCAGAGAACACGGATGGATGAGGTTACAGCGAAAAACATCACCTGGATAGAATGTAAAAAGAAGGCAAAGAACAGGACGAATTGGAAAAAACTGGTGGAAGACCTATGTTCCACCTAGAAATGCAGATGATCGAGAGAGACGAGATATTATTTGAGGAATACAATCATACAGTTAAGGTGACATTAGCTATAGTTAAGCAATAAAACATACTTTTCTAAGGGTTTACTGCAAAACTTGAAAAGTTTGTAAATCCCGAGCGAAAGGCTTTTATGAAATAACTGGAGTGAGATGGCATGTGTTAAAGAGGGATGATGACCATGTTTTGAGGAACGCATTGGAATTTGAAGTGAAGGGAAAGAGGAAGCGAGGATGACCAAAGAAGACATGGAGATCGCAGGTGGAGAAGGAGAGTAGGAGTGTTGGTTTGGTGAAGGAGGATGCAATGAATCGAGCGAGATGATGGAGAGTGGAAGTGGGAGAGATTGCTGGCAGAGTGGGGTAAATCTGGCCACCCTCGTTTACGGGGATAAAACCGGATCAAAACTGGATTGATGATGATGACGATGTTTACCGGCACAATAAACCACAGTTATTTAACCAATAATAGCGCACGTACCATTTTCGATACTTGATAAATGATAATAATAGGGTTTACCTGTACTCTGGTTCTTCAGTGACTGGGTTGCCTTCTGTGATGAGATTTCGTAGACAATCACAGCCCCGCAAACCGTTCACTACACTTTCAACATCTTATATTAAAACAAAAATTACCTGAATTAGACCATAATTGCTCTTAAAGAGGTTTTGTTCTGATCTAAAAGCTTTAAGCAAAACTTTAATAGTAATTCACAAGATATATGGAGTTAAAAAGTCACAAAATGCTGATTCAGCACAAAATCGAGCAGGACCAAAATAAAAAATATACGTTAAATACTGAGCTCTCTCAGGACGTTTTTCACGTTGTAATCGGATTGATTGATTGATTAATTGAAACAAAACCCTGTGAAACAACTCTTCTACTTTTTTAAAATGTAATTTGTTGTGAGATATCAATTAAATTCAGGTTGCAAACACTCCATTTCTGCTAGTATCTTTGAAGCCTCAATACTTGAAAAATATGCCCCATTGCATGACGGGAAGATCCAAAAATTTTCACCTGGGAGAGTCTCTTTCCATCAAATTTTTAGTTTTTAGCCAAGTCTCAGACCATGCAACCAATCTGCACAAAAAAGCATCCAGATGCTTTTTTCATTTAGTCAAATTTGCAAAAATGCAGAGTACAGCCTGTGGACGTGAGACCAAGCACATTTGCTGCAAGGGTTCCTTGCCCATGAATGACAAACTGTCAGCCAATCAAAGCAAACATGCCAACAAATTTTGTCAAATTCACAGTGCAAATATGCAGTTCTTCGATATTGACAAAGTTTAAGCCTTCTTAGCCCTCTATGATGAGCTCAGGCACTCAGGAAACGGCCACAAACACACACACACAAAAATTGTGTTATTTAAAATGATTCGGCACTTAAAACTGCTGCTCACTAAACTAATTAGATAATGGCGGGCATGCTCATGTGATGGGCTGTTATGAGTCATCATACATGTATGCTATACCCATTCTCCCATTATTTATTTATGGTGAAAATAGATTTACCACAATTTAAGATGGAATTGTTAAGGAAATTGAAAATAAAAAGTAAAATTTGTTACGTCTGAGCTAAATGCATTTCATTATCAAATGCAGGCACTGTTGGTAATATAGACGTAACCCATCCTAATAGCACCTAAATGAGATATTTACCTGAGAGAAGATTGTTTCTGATATCAACAGTCTCCAACATGATGAGTCCATTCAGTGGATCAAGGCTGGAAATGCTGTATAAAATAAGAACACAGAAGTTAAAGTGACAATGAAAAGAAAAATGTTGTATGAAAAGGTCATGATTAACAAGACAAAAAGGCAAAACTTCAGATAGTGTAAATATATTGCAGAGATGCGACGCGTCTGGTCAGCGGTCATGGCGTCAAGGAATCAAAATGGTGACTTTTTTCACGCTCATGTTTTTTCATGTTTTTCGTTTTTTTCTTTATGATAGTGAAAAAAGGTCGAACACCTTAAAGCTGAAGTATGACATCGAAAAAAGATGTGGAACTCTATTAGACAAAAAACTCTCACTGATACCATTGATTTCAGAATTATACCTGTTCTGGCCGACAGAAAGGATTTGAAGCAGTGGTAGCCAGGACGAAGACAAAGAGACAAGTGAAGTTATACTGTTGTCGTCTAACCAAAGCTCCCTCAACAGTACGTGATTTTTCAGCTGTGGTGGCTGGCAAAAAATACAAAAAAATACCTTGAATTATTATTAATTAACCCTTTCAGTCCCAGATGAATTATCAAGTTCTCCTGACTTGAGCCCATACTTTTGATTGAACAAGTTTGAGAGAATTTCACTTTTAATCTTTTGTAGTTTGCTTTGTACGATCAATTCTTATTTTCTCATTACCAAATGTCATATTTTGTATTTGTTATTTAAGGAGAAGTTGAGTGTTGATAACTTACTGGGAGTGAAAGGGTTAATGAGCACTATTATTTATAAAGCTACCCAGAGAAAACTAAAATAGCGATAAATATATGGTTGAAGAAAGTAGAAATTAAGCAAAAATGAACCTGAAATATCACTTCAAAAGGACAATTTTACCCGACGAACAGTCGCTGATTTAATGTATCGTCATCGGCACTGGTTATTTGAATAGTTTTTCTTTTATTCTTAAACAATTTCTACTAAAACAACTGGATTATTTGCTCTCAAAATCAATTGCCAATCGACAGAAAACCTGGTGTTTCGTCCTCCTTACTTTATCACGCGATAAAAATTGTGAGCTCGTTTTCGAATAATATTTCATCAAATTGTTGTAATTCGAAGCTAAGCCCTTTTCCAAGCCTTCATTAAAGTTTTAAGTGGATGAGAATGTTTTATTTACCCATGGTGGAACATGGTTCCATCGCAAGTAAAATCTCAGCCGGTTCTGGTACTTAAAAGTATGACAAGCGGAGTGAGCTTTGACAGAAGAGAAAGTCACAAAACATCCAAGAAAAAGGAAATAATTATTAATAAAACGTTTGAAAAACATTTAATAAAACGTTTATATCCCGTAGTACCAAACATCCCACATGCACAGAAGAGAACTACTGAGTGACATACTTGAAGTTGGGATTATTGACAAAGATCTGAGGTGGGCTCTCAAGAGCCAAAACATGTATTGAGAGCTCTGAGACCTGAAACCTGAGCTGAAGATCAAAAGACGTTTACACAAGAGTTTCCAAGAAGGAAAAAATTTAACTACAAAAACAGGATAACATCTTCAACTTTTTTTTTCACTTCAGAAAAGGATTAAAATATTTCCAAACCAGGGAATTGCTCCAACAACAACATCATCGACAACAACACCATCGACATCGTCATTGACATCGTCATCATCATCATCATCGGTCGACTTTCGTCGGAATATCTCGGCTAAATCTCCTCCATACTGCACGGTCCACCATTGCTTGATTTAGATTTTCCAATGGCATACCTCTCACATGGTTTGAAAACCTTAGTTGTCAAACAAACATTTCATGGCAGAAGTAATCACCTTATAAATCTAGGTCTAAATTCCATGTGATCTTGTTTAACCCTTCAGGCCCGTAGCCAGGGGGGGGGGTTTGGGGCTCGGGCGAACCCCCCCTTTTTCGGCAACCCCCCCTTTTTCGGCGAACTCCCCTTTTGCCGGCGAACCCCCTTCGCAAAAATCAAACTTATTGTAATTTATTACAGACTTACGCGGCATTTTTGCACTGTTTCTTGCTAGCGTTCGAGCCGTTTCCTGGTCGTATGACGTGTCTGTAGCCTCATGAGTAATGAGAAATTAATAAGGCTTGTTGTCTAGGCAATTTGACCAATTGCTTCGCCTGCACACCCAGAACCCCCCCTTCGAAGTATCCTGGCTACGGGCCTGCCCTTTCACTCCCAATCAGTTATCAACACTCAACTTCTCCTAACGTAACATATACAAAATAAGACATCTGGTAATGTGAATTTAAGAATTGATCAAACAATGCAAACTACTGAAGATTAAAAGTAAAATTCTCTAAACTTTGCTCAATAAAAGGTATGGGATCATGTTGGGAGAATTCAGCAACATATCTGGGGTTAACAATTAGACCTCGAGGACAAAAGGGCTATGACTCCTAGTCCATGAGGACATGGTAGGTTTATAAATAAAATTATATTTATAAAAATGAAAGATTCGTAAATTAAGTGTTCACGATGTTCTGTTTATAACAATTAAGTTTACAATGTGACCATTTTTCAAGATTTTCCATGAACGTAATCAAAATTCCACGAGTTTTCAGGCTTGGAGGATGAAATTCTCAGATTCCATGATTTTGAAGGTAATCTTATCAAATGCACTACAAGCCTTTCCCTAATCAAGCTGGAAAACATCCATTTAACGGAACATTTAATGGATCGCATCATTTGACATCAATGCTATAGAGTACCATCTTTAACAAATGTATTAGGCTGAACTTCCTTATTTACTACAAGTTATTTATTCAAGCACAAAGGTCAACGATAAATATCCAATCAGACTTGCTCAACGCAAATGTATTTACTTCAAACAGGAGTAGAACACCATGCCAGTAAAACAAGTAAGCACAAAGAGTATACCTCCTGCAGATTATTGGACTGCAAGTTTAGTGTCTGTAACAAAGCGCATTCTCCAATCTCCTTGATATAAGATAGATGATTGTGACGAAAACTGAGATTTTGAAGATACTTCAACTTTGACAAGCCCTGAAAAAAGCACGGACAGAATACAAAATATTAGTTCTAAAGTCACACTCCAATAACGACTACTTAACCCTTTCAGGCCCAATTGAATTATTAAGTTCTCCCAACCTGAGCCCATACTTTTCATTGAATAAGTTTGAGAGAATTTCACTTTTAATCATCTGTACGGTTATTAACCCTTTCAGTCCCA